>JAKLLW010000005.1:0-147119 GCA_022814695.1 Neocatenulostroma microsporum
GCAGAAGTATTAGCAAAAGATGGGCTAGAGGCGGGTGCGCTCTGCGTGCACAAGGCTGGCAACTCCTGGTGGCAGCTGGCTCGCTGGGTTCTGCCGTTGGGTAGCATGGTTTCACACTGCCGCGGCGGACCATGTCTCCATGATGGACGGTCGCGCCCCCAAAGATGGTGGCTTTCACCTGACACCCAGAGGAGCTGGTCGCTTGCAATGTGACCCTTGTAGACCTCGTAGGAAAGTGAGCTATTGAGGCCTGCGGAGAATGGTTCTTTCGACGCGGACCACAAGCTCTCGCCCAGTGATGCACATGCGGCCTCTGCATCTCCGTAGGTACGTGGCGTGCTTAGCAAGAGAGCGGCGCTAGTGCTGTTAAGGTCGCTGGCTGCAGGCTGTAAGCGCTGTTATTAAGAAAGACGGGGCTTGACGCACGTCTCAAGGTATCCGTTGCCAAGATGGTAATGTCTCCCAATGTGTCTGTAGACGGAATTGCCGAGACATCACTCAGGCATGTCAGGATGGCTAGCAGTATGGAGGCAGCCTTCCCTCTCGCCAAGGCGCTGCTTGATGTCGAAGAAACCATGGCGCCAGGAGATCGAATAAGCGAGATCGTATAGCGACCTACCGTGTATGAAGTGACTTCGTTCTTTTGGCGAGGTGCATTCTTATACTGTGTCTTCCCCTCACTTGCTCCGCATTGTGCGATGATGCAGAAGGCGACCGGCGTGGATTCGAGGAGAAGCGTAGGCATGGGCGGCCCCTTCGGCGTTTTGGCTAAATCCAAGAAACTGATTCATGGGCACCTGCTTTCCGTTACCAGGTAGGCACACGTGAATGCGTAGCATCAGTAAAGCTGTGGTATGGTAAGCTTCGGCAACAAACCGCGAAGGCGGTGAGAAGCGGGGGACAGTCTCGGAACAGAAGGATGCGAGCCTCATAATGACTTGATCGTTCTCTTATACAAAGACCCTGTAGCTAGTAAGCTATCCGCCAAAGTCCATTTTGAGCGCAATAGTAGGCTCGCGATCACCGCCGATGTCATTACGAGTCTGCTGCGACCCAGCGCGAGACTTCAAGATCTTCTCAAGCAACTGCTTTCGCTCACCATCCATAGCCGTGACCACTGCTCTAAAGCTGTTATTGTTGACGGCGGCAAGGTCTAGTAAGCGCGCCGCTGTCTCCGCATGCGTCTTCGTGCCCTGCTTGGACGCTCGCTCCAGCAACGCCGACATGAACACAGCAACGGCGGCGGGCTGCTGAGCTTGCGGTACTCTGGACGCATACATGCATAGAGTCTGCGCCATGATGGTCCTGCTCTCTTCCAGTCCTTCGAGATCGGCAGGGTTCGCCAGGAGAGTGACCGCCTCTGTCACGAGCGGCGCGGGAGCCACGCCGGCTAGGAGCAGTGTTCGCATGCAGCCAGCGGCGACTCGTGAAGTCATGGGCCCCTCAAGGCTTTCGCAGAGCTCGCCGACGTATCGTGCAAGCAGCGGATCGTCGCCTCGAATGTCGTTCGGTGCGGCAGATAGTAGCACGGTGATGGCTAACAGTGAGCTCTTCTCGCAAGACAGGCTAACCTCCGTCTCCCGCTTCTGCGCATTCTTCAGAATCAACAACATCCGCGCCAGTGCGTTCCTGAGCTGGTCACGAGTCTCCGGGCGGTCGTCGTCCGCGATGCTGCTGATAAAGCGGCGGAAGATGGGCAGTGCTTGAGGTACCACAGTAGCCTGGCAGGAGCCCGATGCTAAGATAGTAACGAAGATGTGCAGGATCGTAGCGTGCAGATCTGTCTTGATGATGGACGGGAATACCTCCGATACGTCGACCAGAGCCTGCAGTGCTGTGCGGACAAGCGCGACTGCTTCTTCTGAAGTCTCCAAGCGAGCAGAGACAGGCGTCTCGGACAGGCCAGGTATAAGGCCACCGAGGACCAAGACAATGATGCGCGTGAGTTCGAACAGCTGCTCAATGTCCTCTGAGAGGGCTTCGCCGTTGACGGGAGTCTGCAAGCCTTGTCGGGACGAAGGGTGCACGATGCAGAGGTTGCGGGCTATCTCGACAACGGTGGATTGGACACCAAGGCTTTCCGTAAGAACCATTCTGGACAGCAGATCCATGGTCTCGGAGAATACGACCTCTTGGTAGACTGCGTTACCGGATACCGATGGCCTGATAATCTTGTTCAGAGCCTGCAAAATGTCCAAGTTGCGCTGGCGAGTCTCTACGTCGTTGCTTCCTGGCCGCACTGCAAGCGACTCAAACGCCAACCCGAACAGCACGAAGAAGAAAGCCATAGGCTCCTCACGGTAGTTGATGCCTGTACTCTTGCGAGTGACGCCGTTGATAGCTTCGCCGCCTTGACTCTCCTCCGATCCTGTGGGCTTGCCATCCATAGCTTCATACACGGTGTCACTGTCTTCGTCGATCAAGCTTGCAATAGCGTCTACGAGACTGAGCCACGATTCTGCGTAGAAGTCGAGCAGCGTTTGTCGGTTCAGAGCCGCATAGACGGTATCCAGGTCATCTGACAATGGCGATACGCCCATCGACGCAGAAATGTCCGGCTCAAATCGCAGACGAGCGTACTCGCGAAGAGACGCCAGCCACTGCGGTACAAGCTGCGCGATATGCGGCTTCACAACGTCCACCAGGTACTTCTGCTCAGCGCTTGCGATCTGCAGCTGAGCCCACGCAGAGAAAACTGCCATCCGTACCATGACCTGTGCATTTGCACTCAGGGCTCTGAGATCGCCTATACTGGCTGACTGGCTGTCCTGCGAGAAGCTCTCCAGAGCCGCGACGAGCACCTTGAGGATACGGCCCATGCGGTCGATGTCCGTTACTATACCGGTAGCGATGAACGTAGCGCAGACGCTTACAGCCGCCGCAGCTAGCTCCGGCGATGAGTCCACCGCGAATGCCGGGGTGAGTGCAGAGCTGATCTGCGCCTGATATTGCTCAAGTAGCATCACCTCCGGAAAGTCTGGATCCGGCGTACGTCCAAACATCTTCAGGACTTGGTCAATGATGCGCATGCCGAACACTCGCAAAGCAGCGACGCCAGCTGTAGACGCCGAGAACGCAATCCGGACGACATCGGCAACCTTATGCTGCAATGCCGCCTCGCCTGGACTGTCATCTCGAATAGCCGCTTCCTTGGCGATGAGGTAAATGAGGTCGAACAAGCATCTCATAGCGAAGAGTCGCACCTGCCACCTCATGAGCTCTTGTGTGGACGTCGCCGCCTGCGTCTCGTCTTCTCTAGTGGCGCCAGCTGCAACAGCAAAGCCAGCTACCTCTTCATCTTGCACATCCGGCCCTGCCGTATCTTTCGCGGCGGCCGTCTTTGGCATCTCAGCTCTCGACATGCTCTTCGTCAAGACATTGTTGCATCGCTGAATCCACTCTGCAGGATCACTGGAGCCAGTCTGATGCAGCCAGTTTGTGAAGATATTCTTGATATCAGCCTGCTCCGGCGAAGAGTTGAGATACTCCCACAGCCGCTCTTCCAAGCCAGGTTTCGCAACTCTTGTAATCTCCGGCGCATCTCGTCGCATCAGTACCGAAAGCCCATGCAGCGCAGAAACCGACACCTCAGCAGAATCCGAGTCCAAGTCTCTCTGCAACCTCTGCACATACTTCGCAAACTCCAGATGCCCTGGCGCATACAACGACAAGTGCTCCATGCACCGCATACTCTCAAGCAACACCGTCACATCCCCTTCTCTCGAAAACAACCTCACGAGCGTCAAAATCATATCCCTCGCCTTCGCTAGATCCTGCAAATCCGGCCCAAGAACATTGATCGTGGCATCCACCCCTCGTGCAAGAGCCGCAGTAACCGGCAACTCCATCGCCATATTGCTCGAAGCAAGCGTAGCAGTCTCGGCACCGTGGCTATCTGACACATACAGCTGGCTCAGCATGCCGATAGTATTCGTAACGTAACCGGAGTAGTTCAGGCCAGCTGACTCCGCGACTCGAGATAGACTGTCCAGCGCCCAGAAATGTACCAGTGGATGTGTATCAGCCGCTAGCGACATAAGTATACCTACGATAGTCTTCATATGAAACCCCGCAGCCATGCCGCCGAGCTGAGAATGTATGCTTGCGAGAGCTAGAGCGCAGCCGGCGCGCACATGGGGCTCGCGGTTATTGACGATGGTTTCGGTAAGGTACGTGACCTCCGAAGCTGTCAAGGCGTTTCCAGAGCTACAGCATAAGTCGCCGATCGCTCGCGCTGCCATGTGGCGGACACTGTCGTCGGGGTCTTTGATGCACATATGCAGTAGAGCTTGTAGGCCTTTCTCCGTACCTGTGCTCTGTAGATTGCCTTTAGCGACGCCTAGGTCCCCTGTCGCGACGCTGCAAGCTGCGTTCAATGCTAAGGCGACGTTGACAGTAATTGCGGACTTCCTCGCAGGATCTTTCTGCAACGACTGCGCGCTCAGAGAAGAAGCTATCTGTTCCAGCAAGCTCTCTTGCACCCTTACAGCTTGCAGAGGCAAGCATATCCCAAAAGCAGAAATCGCCGCATTGACAGCTTCCGTCGCAGCGGGATTAGGATCATCGCTTGTGGTGCGATACATGTACGTGCTAGTCGGATCGTACTCCAGCCCTGCCCCGACGGGAGACTTGGTAACCTTGTTGACTTCGTCTTCGTCGTCTTGGCGGCTGGACCAGTGCGTTTCTGCCTCACCTAGCACAGGACTAACGACGTCAAGCCCTCGCACAAGGCTCGTGATGCCAAAGCCGTAGTTATCTCCCACATCCCAGATACTCTCAAAGGACGCAGCAGCACTGGCGATGGCCGCGCTGAGGGAGCTTGGGGCGTAGTAGTCTGCATCGGAAAATGACGCAACAGCCAACGGCAGGATGGTCGAATGCGCAGTAGTCTCAACACTCCCAGTCGGACTCAGTCTAAGCAACTGAGTAAAGCATTGAAACACTCTCCTCCTCACCATGACCTCGTAATCCTGCAGCTGCAGAGCCGGCGAAAGGCGATTCGTAGGATCATCGCTAGTCTTCTTCTCCGGCAAACCCTGCAGGAAGGCCACCGTGTTCTCCAGCATGACCGACAACCTTTTCGTGACATCCGACGTAAGCAACCTCTGATTGAATGTCAAGAATGCCTTCACCGAGCCTAGCGCACAGTCCCGAACGTGCGCCAGATAGCTCAACTCAATCATATTCCGCTGCCCCATATTCTCTCTCGCCACTGGCCTCGGCAAGGCATTCTTCCACAACATCATGAGTTGCGGCAAATGGATCTTGACGAAGTTTGGCCCGAGAGACATGAGGCCGCCGATCATGATCCAAGCGACTTGAAGCTGACACGACGAGATCCTGAGGTCTGAGCTGCCGCTGGATTTGAGTAAGGTTGTCGCTTGCTGCAGTACTCGCGCGTAGACGTCTACTGAGCCATATAAGGGATGGTGGCTCGAGGTACTGAGTACCGCTGCAAGACCATGTGCGTAGCCTACACACCGTCTCGGCGCTTTTCGCGGTCCAGCAAGTAAGTTGAGTTCGCGGTTGACGCTGTTCATGCAGATCGTGACGGTCGGTAATAATTGCTGCGGGCAAGCTAAAACGAACGCTCGCAGCGCCCTTGCGGCATAGACCTGGACCGTAAAGTTCGGATGTTGCAGCACTTGTATCAGACCTTCTCTGCACATGTCTGCAATCCCGCCAATTGCAGCATCGAGGTACCCAGTCAGAGCCGCGAGTGCACTCAAAGCAGCAGTCAAGGTCTCCTTATTCGGTTCCGGCCGCTCTTTGACAGCTTGCGGGTAGTCCTTGATGATGTCGTTTAGTAAGAAGCGGCAAGCATTGAGCTGCGCAGTTTCGCCTAGCATCCTTCCAATGACACGCTCAAGAATGATGCGCACGAACTTGCGACTGATAAGTTGCCTGTACTTGTGAAAAGCCATGCTCGGATGGGAAAGAATGTCCGTGAAGAGGTGGCGGGCGATAACTTCAAAGTTCTTCTCGACGATATTCTCGCCGAGAGCTTTGAGGACTTTGACGTAGCAAACCACGATCCCGGACCGCGCTTTGTTGTTCGAGCGGCAGTACACCGATGAGAGGATCTTAAGCATTTCCAGCAAACTGTAGGATAGAGCTGTAGCAGGTTTCTCAGGCGCAGGAGAAGAAGCGCGGTCCATGTCATCGTCCAAGTCTTCGCCTTTGGCAGCTTTCTTGGCTTTGCGAGGTTTCCTGATCCGTGGCACGGCGTCTTTGCTAGGTGACTCGGCATAGCTTTTGACGAGTATGGCTGCCAGGCAGGAGGCTGCGGCTTGGCGCACCGTAGTCGACGAGCTCTCTATCGCTTTATACAGCACCGTCTGTAGCTTATCGAAGTCGTTGGAGTTGTCAAAGTAGGGCGTGCAGCGCACAAGTTGCTCCAAGCACCAGCATGCGCTCGCTTGAACGAGCAGAGATCTGTCACCACCTGCTGCATTGCGCGCTTGCTTCCAGATACTGCGGCCAATGTCTTCATCTATGGCAACACCAATACCTTTTAGAATCCGGCCACATGCCCTGAAGATGGCACTCCGATATCCGGTATCAACCGATGCAGCCTTGAGAGCCTTCAACGCAGCCGTACATGCCAACGGCGACAAGCTATTCGCGCTGTCTCCTGCTGCCTCGAACACAGCCCCCAAGCAATACACAGCAGCGTGCTTCGCTCTCAAATCTTTGTCCTTCCCTGCCTGCACAATAGCCACCAGCTCATTGATAGATTCGTACAGCACCTTCCTGTTCCCCTTCCCAAGTATACCCGCAAAGCACCTGGCAAGATTCCCACGTATCACTCGTGTCGGCGGAGGTGAAGACAGGCTTATGGTCTGGAATATCTCCTTCTTGATCCCTGCTTGCTCAGCTGAAGCCCCTTCGGCGTCGAGGGAGTCGACATGGCGCACCAGGTCGGCGGTGAAAGTGAGGAGATATAGGCTCTGTTGCTCGGATGGCAGGCCATGGAGTTTCGCTACGTCCAGTTGGTATGGTGACTGCTCTCCATTGCTGGTGGGTTTGGGAGCAGCCTCGCTGGTTCCTGGTCTCGAGTCGCTTTCGGCCATGTTCCTGGTTACCAGTCGTAGTGGGATCAATTCTTTCATATCATCCTCATCGTCCCCACATCACCGCTCAATGCTTGAGCAATTATCGTGAAACGTGTAAGCATGTGTTAGCATGTGTTAACGTGGGATCATCCCTCGAGATCACCTCCGCCCGCTCTCCGCAAAAGCACATGCAGGGGCCCAATGAGGCAATGGTTCCCAAACATTCCTCTCCTTACACAACACTGATATCCTCAAACAACATGGCACCCAGCAGAGGCTTCCAAAGCCTCCAAACCCTCTTTCGATCGTCACGAGGTGCCTGGATATGCCCACAATGCCGCTTCAGAGCGCTCACGACGACCACCACCCTCCAGTCCGGCCACAACCGCTGGAGCAAGATCAAGCACGATAAAGGCAAAGCCGACGCCGTCAAGAACAAACAACGCTCCATATTCGCTCAAGAGCTGGCAACATGCTCGAAGTTATTTGGTGGCAACCCAGCTCTGAATACACGACTCGCAGATCTAATTACCAAGGCGAAGCGCGAAGGCTTTCCAAAAGCTTCTATAGACGGAGCCATCGCTCGTGGGCAGGGGAGAAGTCTGAGTGGTGCAAGTCTGGAGAGTCTGACGATTGAAGGCATTTTGCCAAACAACGTTGCATGCATTGTGGAATGCGAGACAGACAACAAATTACGAACGCTAGCAGATGTGAGGTTGGTTATTAAGGAGAGCGGTGGGAGTGCGACGCCTGCTGCTTATTTGTTTCAGAAGAAGGGACGGGTGGTTTTTGAAGCTAAGGAAGGGGTAGGGGTAGATGAGGCGCTTGATGCAGTTTTGGAAGCTGGTGCCACGGATGTCGAGGAGGATGAGGATGGGAGGTTAGTGGTTTCTTGCGAACCTGGCGATACTAAGACTGTTGGTGAGGCTGTTGCAAAGGCGCTGGAGTTGAACATTGCAACGTCCGAGATACTGTGGGAGCCCAACGAAGAGACGAAGATCGGTGTCCAAGACGAGAAGGCTGCTCAAGAGCTGAGCGACTTCGTAGACGAGCTGCAAGACAAGGATTCGAGTGTGCAGTCAGTGGCCATGAACGTGGCCCAAGGAACTTTGGACGACACGACATGGAAGGACCTGCATAGTCGCTTGAGTGCATAATACGGTCCTTCTATGTGTATATACTGTAGATATAGATGCTGCCACAGCAGAAAACGGTACGACTTACTGTACGATACTAGCCTTGAGTCGGCAGAGCCTGCGCAACAGTCGCCTCCGCTTCACCTTTCTTCTCGTCCGAGAACCGTACTCCCTCTCCCTCCTCGTCTCCGGTGGACGTAATGGTCGGCTTCTCCTTCCCACCCTGCGTCCCCAACGTCAAAAACGGCACCAAACACAAGCCCGTCAGTGAGCACGCCAACGAAACAAAGAATGTCGCCGTGTACGGCTGCATTGTCTGGTTCCAGTAGCTGTCCATCCTTGGATTCTGCGAGACGGCGCTGAAGACAGCGGTCGAGATCCCAAAGCCCAGCGTCGTGCAAAGTTTCGCCACCGTCTGAAAGATACCTCCCGCGATACTTTGCTGTGACGCAGGCATAGAGCTCATGACATACATGTTCGCCACGTTGAATTCCAGATCCGCACCGATGACTATGAAGATAAAAGCCGGAAAGGCGAAAGCCCAATAGCTGCTATGTTCTTTGTTCAGAGCCAGGAGCAGGCAGGCGAGGGTGTAGGCGAGGGTAGCGATGAGCATGAGCAGTTTGTTCGAGACTCTGTGGAGGATGAGGCCAGCGACGATATTGACGATCATGCCCATGATAGCCATTGGTAGTAAACGGACGGCGACCATTAGGGCGGATAGATGGAGGACGTCTTGGAAGAAGAGCGCGATGAAGAAGACTCCTGGGACGAAAGCCATGAAGCCTAACATTAGGATGCAGAGGCAGAGGGTGAAGTTTCGATCTTTCCAGATATTCATCGGGACCAGTGGATACTTGAACCAGATGTCCCATAGCACGAAGCCGATGAGGAGCAAGACGCCGACAATGAGCAGCGCGAGGACGTAGCCGGTCTTCCAGCCTTGTGGAGCGCTCTCGCCGAGACTGAGAGCAGCAGAGAACATGCCTATCCCGAAGATAATCATGACGGTTCCGAGGATATCGAAGCGCTTCAAGGTTTCCAGATTCATTGGCTCCTTGGCTGCGAAGTCCTTCGGTATAGTCCAAATCCCGACAACGGTGAAGACTAGGAAGATGATTGCCATCAGCCAGAACGAAGCCCGCCAGCCGAACAACGTGGTAGCCAGTCCGCCCAAAATTGTGCCGAACACGAAGCCGAGGGGGTTCCCTGCTGAGAAACATGCGAAAGCGTAGTTCTTTCGTTTACTTGGCTTCTCGTAGCAGAGTCCCAAGATGCCGACGGCCGGTGGTATGGCGCTGGCGGACATCAAACCCATGATGCCGTTGAGTACATCGACCGCTATACCGGACTTTGCGAACCCGGTGACCAGAGCGAAGACCGAGAAGAGGAATAGCGAGCCGACGAACATTGTTTTCCGGCCTATGGAATGTCAGTATACCGGCAATTTCGCCACGAGATGCGTCTTGGCACGCACCAAAGAGATCAGCGACTTTGCCAAAGAACAGCAAGAACGCTCCCGAGCTTAAAGACGAAGCGGATGCGATCCAGGTAACCTGAGCGGCGCTCATGTTGAGACCACGACCGATGAAGCTGCTTGTGACCGTCACACTGCCGGCAAGCAGAGACTGCATTGCGATGGCCATGGTCGCCGTGAGGACGAAGAGTACTTCCTGGATTGTTGACTTGAAGCATGCCGGCCGCACATTATTCGTCTCTACAGGGTGGATGGAGTCCATGGGTGCTCCTTCGTCCGCGATGCTCGCCGAATGTGGCGTCGAAGTAGGCTCCTTCTCCATGGCAGGTGAGCTCGTTGCTTCTGAGGTGCTATCGAACGCGTGTTGAATGGGCAGTCGAAGACCTGAGCTTAAGCATACTGCGGTGAGATCGAAGGCAGCACTGCGGCTCAACAAGTCCAGATGCGAGGAGGATGCGAGGGAGATCTGAGCCGTGTTTTGATAAGCTGCGGAAACACAGCGCTGCTTATAAAGTGGGCCGCTAGGGCAAGTTCTTGACTCGGAAGGTCCCGGCTAAGCTCCGGCTAAACACGCGTGATATATGGCGCATTGCATACCATATACGGTCCTCTACAGCTTCACCACTTTCCAGCCGCGAAGGTCGAGTGTCGATAAAACACCACCCGGAGATCCTTGTACCTCTTGGCCGCCGACCCACTGCTTCGGTCCAGCCCAGTAGTTGATGAAGCCTTCGGGTCCGGAGACGAGGAGTAGCTTGCGCCCTTGATCGGAGTCCGCACGACCTTTCACAAGCTTCGCGACGTGAGTAGGCTGGACATAAGTGCTTTCCTCATCGACATAGTAGTCCATCGTAAGTGAGCCTTGCCCGTATTGACCGCTGCCATGCCGTTCCTTCAGGCTTTGTATCTGCGAAACAATGGCGTTTGGCTGCGCCAGAGCCTTCGGTGCAGCTTTGCCCTCATCAGACGAAGGCAACCCGAAAAGACTCCACCAGCCGAAGAAGTTCCAGCTCGAAGCGACCTGCGAAGATGGCGTGTCGCTTACGCCTCCGTCGCAGTCCTCCCTTCGCCGGCTTGCCCATAGTATATGTACGTTCGCCTTTCCTGCAAGCTTATCCGCGACTTGTAGAGCCGGTGCGATGCCAGTACCTCCAGCAAGAAAGAACACCTCTTTGACGTCGTCCGGTAGCACATACTCTACGCTGGGCCCACGTACCTCCACCTCTGAGCCCAGCGGCAGCCTGTGTAGGTATCCCGACACCTCTCCCTTCTGCTCTTTGCGGATCAGGAAGCGCAGCTCGTCTTCATCTTGGCCTTCCACCGGCGGAAGCGTAGTGTATGATCGCGCAATCTGTAGTTGAGGCTGCTTGAACTGGACGCTCGTAATTGCGCGCTGATCGTGTAGCTGCGCTGTGTCAATCGCATGCTTTGTTCCCGGCTTCAGTGTGAAGATCGAGTTCGTCGACGACACTCCCTCTTTGTCGATCAGGGCGTATTTGACGAACTCCGTAGGTTTTGCTGCCGTACGGGTATCATTCCCGCCATCTTGGTAAGCACTTAGTATCCATCCTATCGGTATGCCAGCCGCAAGTACGGCAAAGGCTCCCATATAGCTGCCTCCAGACCTTTTCTTGTCACCATGGCTGTCTTTCTCTGATTGCTGTTCGCTCGGGGCAGCTTGCTCAAGGAGATAGGAGGATGTGGTGAACTGCGAGGAGGGAGACCATCTGGCTCTGCCAACACATTGCTGGCGGGTCAATCGAAGCAGCCATGCACGGCTTCTGGTCGAGAGCATTGCATGCAACTAGATCTTATTAGACGATCTGGTGGAAGCGATATGCACGTTGTTAGTAAGCATTGGCCCGTGCACTCAGCTAGCCTGATTTGCGGGATTCGATTCAGACGTTTCTCTCTTTCTCTCTTCCATGCCATATCAGGAGGTACAAAATGATTGCACTACACACTGCTATTGGGTTTCTGATGTCAGGATGCGTGGTCCACAATGCACCTCAAGTGAAAAGCCACCTTTCTCATCAAGGTATGGCATTACTTGCTGTCTCTGGTCCGCGGAACGATCGAGTACCTACATGTAGGGACACCGCAAGATTCGCTGAACTCAAATAGTCACTCAGTCTGGTCTGGACCAACGAACTACTCCAGCTTTAGTATGACCACCTCGCATATCCTGCAGCTGCGAAATGTATTCTGCCAAGGTGTGACGCAGGTGAGGAGAGGCTGTATGTGACTTCAATCTTAGCGAGGTGTCTCTACAGGTCATTTCTAGACAGCTAACAAACCCGCCTTCAAAAATTGGAAGGCGTCGGAAGTCGCTGACACAGATCCAACGCATTGGAAGAAGCACTTCATAAGCCGCCGCCCGCAAAACATTGAACAACGATGCAAGCCAAAGACCCGGACGGAGCCGTCAATTTGAAGCAGGTAGACCAGCCTGACGACGATGAATACATGGACCCTCTCGACTCCGACGCCGACTCCGACTCTGAGCTCAGTCCAATCGAGCCCAGGCTCCCGACAAACGTAGACGGCACTGTTCCCAAAGACCTCACCATCCGCATCCGCCGCACAGCGAAAGGCCAGGAAACGCGCGGCCTCATCTTCTCCACCGAGCACGACGGACAAACAAAACAAATCATGTTCGCCGAGCCGCGCCACTGGATCTCCAACTCCAAGCGTGAAGAGCTCGTTTTCTTCCGTGGCGCGCCCACCAACGGGCCGGAATGCGGGAGCGTCAATTTCCACCACTGGCTCGTTGACCAGAGTAACGCTGTCATTGTGAAGGATGACGAAGGCCATAAGATGGCGTTACGGCGGAGCCGCTTCTTGACTAATTCACATG
Organism: Neocatenulostroma microsporum; assembly: GCA_022814695.1. Taxonomy (NCBI): domain Eukaryota; kingdom Fungi; phylum Ascomycota; class Dothideomycetes; order Mycosphaerellales; family Teratosphaeriaceae; genus Neocatenulostroma; species Neocatenulostroma microsporum. The sequence continues at coordinate 12,526 of JAKLLW010000005.1, forward strand.
AGTTCGAGTTTGGCGGGCGGAAGTACTGCTGGCAGGGTGACCGCGGCGAGGGGGAGGAGAAGAGTAAGATTTTCAAGAAGCATATGCGGTGTGTGGATGAGGAGGGCAAGGTTATCGCTTTCTATGCGAGTGAGAAGAAGCATTGTAAGTTGGGTCCGGATCGAACGATTGGGCGCTTCGAAGTCCGCGCCGAGGGCTTGAAGCCGGAAGTCGTGGAGGTGTTGCTGATGACGATGTATGGGTTGTATGTGAAGTTGCAAAAGAGGATGGTTCAAGGGAGCCAGGCAGGGTATGCTGGCGGGCTTGTCGCTGCTGCTCTCTATGTGGTTGGTGGGTAGTCGAGATTGAAGCATTTCGCGCTACTGTGTTGTCTGCTATATCGTCTATCCAGCGCTCGGAAGACATGAGATCTCTAGAGATAGCACACTTTCACCCGTCTACATATAACCCACTGACGTATAGGTGCAATATACCTCTGATGACGAGAACATAGAGGGCAGCGATGGTCGTCATCGTTATGAAGCTTCGCCCCGTCGAACACCGCTCTATGATTGCAGATACGACTCGTCTTACTTCCGAGTCTTGCGCCAACGCCAGACTGTCAGAGCTGAGAGCCTATTCGGTGTGTATGTGAGCCTCTCAGAATCGGAGACTGTCGCTTGACTGTAGACTATCGGGTCAAGATGGGCAGCGTACCAAGTATGCTGGTGCTATCTGTGCCCATTGAGTTGAGCCAAATGGCAAGGACACGCCATACTCTCCATACTTGAAGCTGCAACACCTGGTGTTCCTGTTTGCACTACGGCGATTCCCAAGCAGCAGCGGTTCCCGTAAAGGCCTGTGTCGCGAGACGATGACCAAAGACATGTGATACCAGCTCGCATCGCAGTTCAACAGTCCTCTCTTCATTCTGAACGGTGTGGTAGCCGCCAGCTTGCTATAGCTAACCCGTGTAGCGAAGTGGGACATGCATGAACGGATACGGCCTCCATTCCCGATCCCAACAAGGAGGCATAATGCATCGTTCTGTGGGCACCGTGGTAGTGGGCATTCGAAGATGAATGTTGGCCACCATGAAGTCACGAAGATGTAGCGAAGATTGCCCGCCTAATTTACCAATTTTAGCGTGTTATACATACCGAAAATACAAGTTGGAGTGGCCCCTATTGCTGAGCGCGTGCCATCGTTGCCATAACGAATGCTCTTCCAACATCAACTGTTTTACAGCTCTCGAGGTTGGTGAGAGAGCAGGAGGACTTCGACGCCAAGCTTTCCCGATGGATTGGAAACGAGTCTTACACAGGGCTAGCGCAGTGCTAAGCGAAAGTCATCCGCCTCGTGCGTCGATCACATCTTTAGCGTCGACCGAAGGACCGGGCAATGCCCTCTTGTGGAGCTCCTTGTGCTCCTTCTAACAACATACAAACGCCCAACGGCGTTTAGTCCGCTGTCATGGCGTTTACGGCAGGGAGAAGATCTTTCTTCGCTGGCCTCGACACTTCAGGAAACTGACGGGAAGGCGCAGTATGACCATACACATCCAGGTCCAACCTTAGTGAAATACAGGTATTCACAGCATGCCTCCCAAGAAGAAACCTGAAGGCCAGGAACTGCAATTCGTGGTGACCACAAACCCAAACGACTCAAACACCGCCGCAAACCGGAAGCGTGTCCGGTCTCAGGCAGCATTAAATTCATGGCCCGAGAGACGGAAGCGGACCTTTGAGCAGCTCGAGGAAGCAGGTGGCAGTACTCACGGTGCCTTCCCAGTTGGGACATCCAAGACTCAGTCGAAGAAAGCCGGAAAGGCGTCCCGCCCGGAGCCAACACCGATTCCCACCACGGAAGATGTGATCGAGCTTCAGCATCCACGGCCTACAGCTTCCGCAGCATCGAGCGCCAGCCTGGTACCAACTCTTAGTAGCGGAACCGCCGAATCGCCGTGCACGCGAGCTTCCACCCCAGAGCTGCCCTGTCAATGCTTCCAGTGCAACCCTAAACGGCATTTGGCGCTTGCATATGCATCACAACAACAGAGGATTGCACCCCAAAGCCGCAAGAGGACGGCGGATGGCAATCTCAAAGCTCTTGGGGACCTTGCGGTGCTCACGCCTCCTTCGTCCCCGTCTCCTACGCGACCTTTCAGCGGCATGGCAGATCCCTTCAACTGCTACCCTGTACCGTATCGGCCATGGATGGATGGTATCCTCCACCACATGCTGACGGTCTTCGCGCCTAGAGGTTGGCCAGCACTCAAGATCACCAACCAACAAGGACTGCAGTGGGAAAGGTTCATGACCCAACATGCGCTAGCCGAACCCGCTTTGTTCTACGTGAGGCTCTTATTCGCTACAGGTGATCTCGTACGCTTGAAGGTCATGCATCCGACGGCTTCCTTGTGGATCCAAGGCGAAGCGATCAAGGCTATTAACAATTCACTCAAAGACCCGAAACGGGCCGCTTCAGATCCGCTCATACTGGCTGTTGGCCGGATAGCGCTGCATGAGAGTATGTACGGGGACAGGAAGGCTGCCAACGCGATTCACCGGCCCGCGCAGAAGCGAATGATTGAAGTGCGTGGCGGTATGAGGGCTTTGGACTTCCCAGAGCTGGTCAAGCGGCTTATGCGATGGGCTGATACGGTGATGTCAAAGCAAGGTGGTACAGAGCGGTTTCTGGAAGATGATGAGACAAGCCAGAACTTCACGATGGGGGAAAGTGTCAAGGTACTGGAGAGATGGGTACCCAATGAAGGACAAGAGTTGAGGAGGAAGATCAGTATAGCTGATTTGGTTAACGACCGAAGACGTAAGCGAAAGGGATCTCGTTCTACAGGTCGTGGAAGCTGGCGCTCATTGGCCTAGTCGTCTAGCAGTTGCACTTTGACAGCTTTGGCTGCAGGATTAGACGCCGTCTCGAACGCATCTTTGCCCTGCTCCAGGGTGTAGCGGTGCGTCACTAGTGGCTTCAGATCGATCAAGCCTTCAGACACAAGCATGATCGCCTTTGGATAGGTCTCACGGTACCGAAACTGGAATCGGATGTCGATCTCTCGAAAAGAGGCGTGCATGAAGGGGATCTGTTGGAAGTCCTTGCCGACGCCGATGACGAACACTGAACCGCCAAACTTGGATGCCTAAGCTGTTGTCAGCAAGACGACATAATCCGACCAATTGGAAGGCGTACATATATGCCGGTGTGTATGCTACTCTCCACACCAGTACACTCGATCACCAGCTTGGCCTCCTGACCGAGCGCTTGCTTGATACGCTCAGCATTGGCTTTCGCATCGGCATGTCGTTGGATCTTGACGGTCCGGACTCGTGGAACGAGCGACTTGGCCATTGCGAGACGGTTCTCGTCCAAGTCCGTGATCACGATGGGAGCCGCACCGGCCGCATGTGCTGCGAGCAAGCTCACCATACCGATCGGACCTGCTCCACAGATGACCAGCGCATCGCCCAGTCGAACTCCTGAGCGCTCAATGCCGGCCAACGCAACGGACAGTGGCTCGAGTAGAGCGCCCTCCTCATAGCTGATGCTGTCGGGGATGGGATGGAGCCAAGCTTCTGGATGGGCGTGGTATCTGCGAAGAGTACCATGTACTGGCGGTGACGAGTAGAAGATGATCTCGGGGCACGCATTGTAGCGACCGGTGCGGCAAGCATCGCAGGTAGGCTTGGAGCATGGTACTGCAAAAGTATTAGGATGAACACGTTACAGTAAGTTAAGTAGGGGATGGAAGGGGCGTGTAGGATTCTGCCTATCGGTGGGCAAAACCCGAAGGTCGAGCGTCTCCGGCTATGTCTAAGACATAGTCGTGCGGACGAAGATTAAGCGGGTCGAAGAGATAGAAGGGAGTGCACTTACTGCACACCTGTTAGCACGAATCCGAGGACGTACGACTTCTCCCTAAAACTTACCTGCCGCATTCGAGAGCTACTCTGTCGCCTGAGCGTAGTGTAAGCTTGCTGTTACGAGACAATGCAGGCATTCTGCCCTCGACTCACCCACTTTGAGACGCTCTACATCTTTCCCGGTCTTGACCACAATACCTGCACTCTCATGACCCAAGCCTAAGTCGTGTCGAATTATAGAGTCTCCAATGTTGCCTTCCTTCCAGAAGTGTACATCGCCTATTCATCAGTTAACAATCTCTCGTTCACCCACGACTGAGAGTCAACCTACTGCCACAGATGCCAGTCGCTCTCACGTGCACCAGACAATCTTTTGGACCAGGTTCGAGCAGCTCTGTGTCGACAACTTTAAGCTCATGCTTGGGATTTGTCTCGATCGCAATGTTCTTGGGCTTGCGAGTAAGAACCTCCGAGGCGGATGCCATTGCAAAGTTGACAGACTTAGAGAATGACGAAGAGATTTGAGCCAACGTGCCGTGCTGCCTCTTGTATATACCTAGCCAATGCCGTAGGTTCACTGTGACCCGCATCCAATCGGAGCTCCATCGAGCTCCCTTTCGACACCGCAAAGGCCGAAGAGCTACTCCCTCATGCGGTGCTATGAACGAGGGCAGGAGTGACGCTGACCTGCAGGTCATACATGAGGGAAACCGAAATCATTACCACGCTTACGACCTGCAAGTCCTACATCACAGGGCTCGACGATATGCACCCGGAGTATGTTAACCCGAGGAGGCAGCCACTTGTCTTCCAGGCGGGAGCAAGCAACCCGGGGACACCTCCATGTCTTGAACCATGGGTCACTAATCATGTTATGGGAAAAGGTCAGAACGGTTCAGGCAACAGCACGAATTGTACGACGGAAGATGGACATGTGTCAACCTTGAACGTGGTCATCAAGCAACTTCCAGAGTTCGGTGACAAGCTCAGTTTAACATCTCCGCCGCTTCGCTGAGGTCAGCACCATTAAGAGCCGCTGTATTCTCTGCTAGACGGCTGAGAAAGCAAGCTTTGTGGGACAGTAGGCTGCAGTCAACCGTGCTATGGTATATACACCCAATTTACGAGCAGCACGCCTCCCTCGCTGAGAACCCAAGCGGCAACGGCGACTATCACAATTCCTCAAGCCTCGCTAATGCTTTTGATCTCCGACGAAGCCCACTTAAACAACCGATACTGGTGGCGGTCTTCCTACTTCAATACCAGTTCTGATAGCTTCCACCTTGCCGGAGGAGTACGCCTGATGCCCAAAACGAAAATACTCGCCCTGACTTGGCCAACGCTGCTCCCGCCAAAAGGTTTTCTCATCTTCTTCGATAGCCAAGGCTCCGTCCAGCCACAGATCCTTCGCAGTCCAGCCCCATCTGTTCTTCACGGACTCCCATGCACGCTTACCCTCTGGTAACGATCTTAGATGGGTGATCAGCTGAACGTTCACGTCCCGAGCGCCGCTGAGATAGTGTAAAGGCGTGTTGCCGTATATATCTTGCTTGACCAGCTCATCAGGGGCAAGGGCATCAACCAGCAGCTTTACGACCTGTGTCTGGGCGTCCTTCTCCTCGTCAGGAGAAAAGATCAGCTGAGAGTCGGGGCGCAGCCTGCAGCGATCTGCCCTCGGAAAGCCATAGAATGCCTCGGTGGCGCTGGTGCAGGTCTGATGTCCTGGCCCGTCCACATTTGGCGCCGATATATCCTCCACAGCCTCAGACTCTGACGGGCTCCTCTTTGCGGTCTTCAAACTGACTGGCTGCCACTGAACGTCGAGAGTCCGGACGTCGTGTATGGATTCGTAGACCTTTGGAGCGAATATATTTAAATGCCGGTCCTTAAGCGGCATGCATGCAATGTGCAGCAGAGCATGTCCGAGGGCTGTTGTCTCTGCCGCTTGCAGCTTGACTGTGGAGATAGCATTGCCAAGGTCACTGCCAGCGATAGCAACCAATAGATCGACGTCTAGCCGTGCAACAACGAAGTGCAGCAGGTGAACATGGTACATCGCACTGCGGATGTCGAGGGTCGCGGCAGGCGTAGACGCAAGCTTGAAGTAAACCTCCAATGCCGCTCTGGGCCGCGCAATTATGGCTGCTTGCGCTGGTGTCAGAGCTTGGCACATTGCGCTCAGTGGTCGACAATTGGGATCGAATCCAAGGTCGAGGAGGTGAGACAGCATCGCCACGTCATTGTTGTTAGCCGCTTGGTGTAGTGGAGTAGACATCGAGAGCGCCGATGGTAAGTGAGCTTCAAGTAGGTTTCGCGGTTCGCCGCCTCCTCTCCAGAAGGATGCATCAGACCCAGCTTGCATGCAAAGGTCGAACGATCGGATCTCTCCAGTTGCCGTACTTGCGACAAGAGGGTGTAGGACGTCGCCATGCTCGGCGACGTCTAATGCTGGGGCATCTGGGGCGGTCCAGAACTTGGAGAGGCATTGACATCTAGTCGCGAGCTCCGGAGGAGATAGGTCTGGTCGGAAGGCGAGGTTTAAACGGCGAGCGTCCGTCGAGTTGTCGACACCTTGTTCGCCGTGCAAGAAGTCGTCCATGGTCACGAAACGCAAGTCGCGCACATTTCGAATATGAATGGCATAGTCTCGATACGCCTGGATGGATACCCCGTTTACATCGACGCCCAAGTTCAGTAATCTCTCGACGTTGCAGAATCGCTTCTGTAAGATCGCCTGAAGGAGAGCATAATCCCATATGCCATCCCAGTCGAAGCTGTAGTACCAATGAGTGATGAGGCCCTCGAAGTCGTCCTGTCTCAAACCAGATGCCCTGTCAAGAAGCCGCTCAAGCTCTTTTGGATCAGCGCTCCCGGCGGCAGTTACGATGGGTCCATGATCAAGTTCCCAGCTGGGACTGAGTTCCTCTCTGAGCCAGTAGTACTCTTCACTCATTTCCTCAGATTCCTCGCCATTCCTTAACTCGTCAGTGGGAGCTTCAGCAAATCTGTGGTCGGGCTCGTCGAGACGGGTTTGGTCTTCACCACTGACTCCCGGACGATTGTTGCTCATTGTCGCTGAAACTGAGATGAATGCAATAGTCCAGCCTGAGTCGGTAGGTGAGTGAGTTGCAGAGTGTGCAGGACATTGAAGTCAAGGCTATGGGTAGCATATTGAGATGCTTCCTGTTACCGCCGCTTCCTGCACTACCACGACGCCGCAATGCCGCAGCATTTGTTGCAACGGCCTGTAAGCGCCGCACCGTAGCGTGTTAGAATTCCACGCAAAGCGCCAGGTCAGGTGCAAGGGTCGTCCTCGTCGTGCAGTTAAAGTTCGATGGTGTGAAAGAACTGGCGCTGTCGCGCTGCGGCTCGTGCACCGCGGAAATGTTGCCTAAGGCATTGAAGAGACGTTGAGGAGGAGAGAAGGGCATCGACAGCTATTTGAGAATCAAGAGGACAAGGCACTAACTCAGTCAAGAGCAGCTGGCCTATGGTCATTGCTGCTGGACCAGACGTTCACTATTTCGGCTTGGCACGGTATATTTGTACAAGTATCTTGTGAAGTTTCGGAACTGCCAGCTATGAACGGCTACAAAGATTGAACAACGCGCCTTGACTCCGATGTACAAAAGACAAGATAGGTGTCTATGACAACAGCAAGGCATTCGCCATTCCTGGAGTGGCCTTTGCCGTAGGTCGAAGCCCTCCAAGCGTAGCGTTTGTGTAGTAGGGAGCCTGTCCGATACTTTGCGAGCTGCCACGAGATGGCGCAGCTGTATTGTGAATGTGCAATTAGCAGGTTTCTAAATCGTCCGCTTGACAAGGTAAAGCATTTACCAGCAGATGGTGACTGTGGGCCAAGAGACTTGGGCGTCGTGGGTGTACCCAGAGGCCTGCCATTGTACCCTCCCATCGGATCTGACACACAAATCGTGGAACCGGCCAGCAAGTATCTGCAGAGAGGGTCAATTGTCGGGTTGAATGCGCGGAGTTGCGTTACGCCAACGGAGTGTGCTTGCGATATAGCGTAACATGTGTCGCCTTGCTTGACTTCGTACGTCTCGCAAGTCCGTGGCAGACACCTATGTCGGTTGTCAGTCTTTGCACGCACCTACACGGCACCCAGAAGTGTTCAGACTCACACGTTGACGCCGGTATTGAGGTCCGAGCAGTCAGTCTTCAAACCATTGATAACTTGTAGAGTTGCGCTCGAGACGCCTTGGGCTTCAGCGATCGTCCAGCAAGTGTCCCCATGCAAGACCCTGTAGTATTTGCCTGATAGACAATGTCTTTTCATGGCCTCTGGCCTCGGAGATATAGGCTTGTATCGAGCCTGACCGGCGAAGTGCGTCAGGGACGGAGTTGCGAGCTTTGCTGGTCTGAGAATCTCGCTCGTAGTATTAACACCGCAAACTGGACGGACATCAGCTGCTGCTTCGACACATCTGTACGTAGTCCAAACTGACCCGACTGTAGCCGAATCCTCAATTGACTAAAGGCGTGCCCATGGCTCCGTTCCGAATCTGCTTCCGCCCTTTTTACAGCGCCGACCACACACGATGAGCACAATTGAGTCTCGGAGAGGTCGACAAAGGAGGTTTGATTGCGTGCCAGTTCCGTGAAGACAGCTAACGATAGTCAGTACCTCACATGTTCTCATCCCCATCTTCGAGACGCACCGGAACAGTATTGTCCACTCAATCGATCCCGCGCACAAGCTCCTTTGTGAAATTCTAGCATCATTTCATACCGCGCCGGGAGGCCGACATTGAGATCGGAGTTCTGGTGTGATGGACAATGGCGCCGAATGCCCCCTATGACCAGCTCCAGCGTTGATCTGCAATTGGAAGAACATAGGTCGTTTGACAACTCGCTTTCATCAAGAGGTCCAGAGTATCGAGCAGCGGCATATTTATCCAAGGTAGCGGAGCATGCAATTGGTGCCCCCAGGGCATGCTTGCAATCCGCCGAGAGGGTGGTGTTCCCGAACTTAGGTCCCGTACTAATGCCAGACGCAGCGAGAGTGCCGCTTAGCATAACCGCGAGATGCAAGAAGATCGAGCTGGAAGACATGACGGCCGAACGTGAAAGAAACCGAAATGGCTAAAGACCGTTGCTGGAAGCGATGGAACGTCTTCTGGCATACTTTATCCTCGCTGTTGGCATTGCCCTCGAGTGCGGCGGTGTTGCCAAGTATGCCTCAACATGCCAATCCATGTCGCTGCAGAGTATCGTGAGACCCGCGCCGCAAAGGCGTCTAGATTGATACAGTGCTTTGCAAAATCATTCGGAAAGCCCGGGGTATCCGCTTCTGAGCTTTACACAATCTCCAGGCAAGGTGTGCGATCTCTGCATTATAGATTTTGCTAATTTAAACACTAATCGATCGTGCGTATAGGAAGAGTTATAGCTATATATAACGAGAGCGATACGCGGTAGGTTAATGTTGTCGTCGTCGACTTGTCGCTTAACGTTGCCTAGCGGAGTTATTCTATAGCCTCCTCGGCTTTACCGGCTAATAACGGGCTAGTCAAATATTGATAGGTCCTTAATCAACCTCGAGAGTTCAAAAAATCTAGATTCCGGATAATTTTATAAAGTACTATACGCTCGAAGATAGCGTAACCTATACTTATTGTATTAAGTACTACAATTATACTAATAAGAAATTAGAAAGGAAGTCGGTAGGCGGCTTAGAAAAAGGTATACGTCCTAGCCCGCGACCGCCCCTCTATAGTTCCGCTTAAATCTAATACCTCGGCCTACTCTAGCTTCCCTATAGAATAGGCCGCTCTTACTAAAATCTAGTATATAATACCCGCTTTATAAGGCAACTTATATATAGTTACTCGAAACCTTATTGTTACTAGTATAGTTAAATAAAGCCGTAAATTAGTAGAGTATTAGTAAAGTAGTCTATACTATAGAGTTACTTAAGATCTATATACTAAGGCTCTACTACCGGCGATAGTAATATATCCTCTTTGTCCTTACTATCGCTATCGCCGTTAAATATACTGTCTTCTTCTATTACTTCCTTCTTTACCTCGTAGTTAAGCTCTAGATCGTTAGGGTTAACTAGTATAATCTTTTCTAAGGTCTTAAGTTAGTCTCTAAAGTTATTGTTATAGCTAACCTTAGCTAAGCGCTTATAGAGTTCGAGGAAGCTATTAATTCCTATAATCTTACTAACAATCCGATTGAATTAAGGGTTCTTTTACTAGACGTCCTTCTATACTTTTATCGCTATTACGTATACTAGAACGCTCTTCGACTAGAAGTATTAAGTTACGTTAGTAAGTAGCCGCTCTTAGTAGTAGTAAAGGTACTCGACGTAGTATAGATCTAGCGATCTCGGTAGCTAGTCGACAAACTCGATCTACTCGTCCTTAATAATAGGTAGTATTAGTCGACGTACCTTCTTATAGATACTAGCGTTGTCTTCTATAATAACTACGTGTTAGTTAGGGTTGTTCTACCTAATCTTATAGTAGTAAGGAAACAGTAGATCCTTATAAACCTTATAGGCGTACTAAAGGAAGTCTATCCGGTTCTACTTATTCTTACGTACGAACTTCTTAGGATCTAGATATAGTTTCTTCGGTGTAATCTTACTAAGAAGGCTACCGAGTAGCTAAGGCCGGTGTTTATTAAACTCTAGATTCAATAGATTGTAAGTTGCTTTACGTACTTCGCTACGTCGTTTGTTCTCGGCCTCGCGATCCTTAATAGCCTTCTAAAAGCGTACGTACTCTCTAGAGTTTAGCGCGTTCGTATACCTCTACTACTTACTATCGTTATGAGCCTTAAGCTTGTTAATAAGGATCGACTAACGCAGTTTAAGCCGCTCCTTTATCTCTAGCGATTCGAAGGTCTAATTCTTCTACGGTCGCTTAACTAATAAGTTACTAGCGTAACCGTAGGCCTATTACTTAATCTAGAAGGCGATATCCTACGCCTTATTAAAGAGGGCTTCGTTATCTTCTTTACTAATAAGGCAAGATACGTAGCTATCCTTCGTACTACCGAAATCCTTAGTCTTCTTATCTATAGTAATAATAAGAGCCCCTTCTATAGCTAGCTCCTTATAACGCTTGTACTACTATTTGCGCTTTTCCTTATACTTCTTAGTAAGTTTAAGCTTCCGTATTCGCCTTCGGCGTACGATTGCCTTCTAATAACGTAGGATATCTACGCTTATATAGTCGTAGCTACGTAGTATATTAAAGACCTATTAGTACGAGAGATACTAGATCTTATCCGTTATTAGGGGTAGTTTGTTTATACTACTACGGTTGTTCTACTATATATTGCTACTAATAGGACTAAGTATACTACGTTTTTTCTATCCGTTACTATTAGGGATCTTACTAACCGAAGCGTCTTTCTTTATAATCCGACCCTCGCGAATTGCGTCTATAATTACTAGATTTATAGCGAGAGTCTACTTACGGCTATAATACCGCTCTATAACGCCCTTATAGATAATCTTACTTAACTTAGAACTAGGAGTAATACGCTCTAGTAGACTACGCTTAAGCGTACGGCTCTAATTAAGGCTTATAGCCTTAAGGTATCCGGTCTCTTCGTCCTTATTACGTAGTATCTCCTTAAGTAGTATATCCTTAAGCTTCTTACTAGACTAACCTTCTATTACCGTATTAATTGCGTTCGAGATTGCCGCTTACAAGTACTCTAGACTCTTACTAATCGCGAGCTACAAGATACCATACTTACTAAGAGCTACTACCGCTACTCGTTATTAATAAGTAAGGTACTTCTATCTCGGTTACGTATTACTAGTTAGTATCCTTCGTCTTATCTTCTTACTTAATCTTCTTACGAGGCTCCTACTCCTACTCCTACTCCTACTCTTCTAGATTAGCCTATATCTCGTCTTCTTCCTTAGCTTCTTTATAAATAGCCTCCTTAAGCTCTCTAAGGTGTCGCTTATAGTTAATAATACGCGGTATAATTCGAAAGTTAAATCGTTTATTAAGGTAGTATACTTAGTACTCTACGTCCTTAATACGGTTAAGGACCTCGTCCCTTATAAAATCGGTGTAGGTCGTATAGTTGTCCTAATCGTACTCTAAGCGCGTTAGAGGTTCCTTTAATAATAGATCTAAAGATCTACCGTACTAGTTATAAAGATCGACTATATTTAGACGTTGGCGCAGTTACGTAAAGAGTTGTTGTTGTGATTAGATGGAGGTGGATTCAGTAGCTCCGCTAGCGCGGAGGAACTTCGGTATTACATTTGAGCGGAACCACGGAGGCCGTACCTGAGCGGGCCCACATAAGCTTGTGCTCCTCCGGCGGCAATCCTCCTCCTTCCCTTTGGCACCAACGACATCTTGAGGCGCTCGAGTATACTTTTCCACCAACAATGCTGCATTTGGATACGTGCTACATCTGTGGGGCTCTTCCTTCGGCGTCACGCTGCTGTAGACAAGGCGGCACCGACTCCTGGAATCTCGACTCCATGGAGATCGCATTACGCCGCACACGCACTCATAGCAGAGATGGACAGCGTTAAGTCTGAATCAGCTTCCGTGTGGCACAGCGATGCCTTCATGTATATATCAGGTCCTCAAATCACACCTGTCCTGGCTGTCTCATTGACTTTGACAGCACTGCGCTTTGAGACGCATGTGAGATATTCAGCATGCATTGCTTTCTCTCGTACTGCACATATTTTCTTGCTCTGCTTTGCCCTTCACTGAGTGGCCGGTCCACAGTTAACGCCGAATCCAAATCGTCTCTGCCCGCTTGCACAGGCACTTCGTCTGCTGGACGGACGATCGGCTACTACCAAGTCGAAGCATTTGACCGCGACTGCGATAGTAAGTCAAGCCAGTTCATGTATAGGCTGAGCTCACTAACTTACCCGCAGGTGTCTACCCTGAGTTGATCTCGGCCGATGGGTATACTCATATCAATGTGGCGTTCGCGATCATCGCTCCGAACTTCACGGTAAACCCCGTCGGTCCCCTTGACACGACCATGTGGAATCGTATTCTCCTTTTGAAATCGGCTTATCCTGATCTTCAAGTCTGGCTGACGGTTCGTGACTCTGGATCGACGAGCGATGGCACCACCGCCAGTATATCATCCCAATCCACAGGATCATGGCAGATATTTGCAGACTCTGTTCTCTCGGTCTTCAGCAGCTATGGCTTCGACGGCATCGACCTGGATACATCCTCAGTCAACGACACTGGAGCCATCAGCGACTACAGTAGCTACCCGCCCTTTTTTTCCTACCTCCGCCAGCATTTTGCGTCAACCGGCTTTTCTTATGGGTTGTCCCTCACCCTGCCTGCTTCAAGCACCGAACTCTCAGAAGTTGACGTCCCTGCCTTGCAAACCGATCTGGACTGGCTAAACGTTCTTGCTGTTGATGTCACCAATGGCAATGGAAGCGTTCTTAGCGCCCACACGAACCTCACCGAGATTGACGAAGCAGTGCAGACACTGTGGGATCAGGGCGTTGACATGGAGAAGGTCACGTTGGGCCTAGGCTTCCTCGGACGCTCGTTCACACTGTCGGACCAAACCTGCAGGGACCCAGGCTGTCCCTCAAGCGGTCCTGGATCACAAGGGCAGTGCACCGCGCAGCCGGGCATGCTTTCGTACGACGAAGTCATCCGCATCGTGCCGAATAGCACTCTATACACCGACTCAACTGCTGCAGTCAATATTGCCGTATTCGCTCAGGATCAATGGATCTCTTTCGACGACGCCAATACGCTCAAAGCAAAGACTGATTACGCAAACAGCAACTGCCTCGGAGGCATCGCGATCTGGTCAGCCGACTATGATCGCAACGGAACGGCTATAAGAGAACTGTGGTCAGCATATCCATCCGCCCATGGTAGCGCTATCGCGGCTTCTAATCCCACAAACCCGACAACGAAACGAGCAATCCAGACTAACCTCAGCGGCTCTGCGTTGCCGCCTGAACAACAACGCTCCATAGCCTACGATTACACTTCGGACAGCGTCAGTCAATGCTTCTGGACGGGATGTCTAAAACCGGACGGCATCGTGCCTAGCGGAGATGCTCAGTGTCCCGCCGGAACGACGATGTCATGGGTGACCTCTGGAGCCGAATGTAGCCAAAGCGTCCAAAACACTCAGCTCGTTCGTTTGTTCTGCTGTCCCAACAATGCCAGGACGTCCTGCCACGCTCCGACAGTCCAGCCGGGGACCTTCCTGTGTAATGAGACCTGTGGAGCGAACGAAGTACGCATTGCCACCTCGTCGACAGGTTGCATCACGGGCCAGAACGAGGTCTGTTGTAGCAGGTCTTCTTCCGTTGTTGCCCAGGAACAGTGCGGTATTATTCTCCGATATCCTATGCTCTCGAGTGCCTCGCTGACACGCCTTAGAATGGTCCACGACCTGCGGAGATCCATCAAAAGAGAGGACCTGTCCGCTAGACAAGCCAGTCCTAGTTACAAACACAACCTTTGGTGACGGAGGCAAACCATGCTCGGGAGAGCTTTCGAAAAGTCTATGTTGCAGTACACCTTCTCCGTACACCAATTGCGCATGGACCACAGACACGAAAACGTCCGGTTTTATAAACTGCCAAGGCATCTGTTCGGCTAATCAAGTGGTTGTCGCTGTCAACGAATACGGATGCTGGGCCGGAGCTCAGACACTCTGTTGTGACTCCGCCTCAAGTCAGTAGATCGATCGATATTACAAAGGAGATGTCTCAGCTGACTGAGAGCAGATGAAATTGCTCTGCAACAGTTTCAGCTGACGCTGGCTGCGTTCGTCCAAGATCCAACATGTCCATTGCCCGAGGATGAAGGCTCAGACGACCCAAGTCCCGGAGCAGACGATTCATACTATGACGATAGGAGACGGGACCTACCCACCCTGCGCGAGAGAAATCTCTTTACGGTCGGAGGCATCACCTTCTTGGACGAGCTTGCAGCCGCATTCCACTCCAGCAGTAGCCTTGCTCGTGGTGAGATACGCGAGTTCGATCGGATCATCGGACCGCACAACCTGTACAGTGATGAATATGTCGGCTTGATGCGCAGGTTCCAGCACAACGACCCTGCCGACATCTTTGCCACGTATCTTTGCGAGTGGGATGAGGCTCGGAACACTATTCGCGGATGGGACTCTGGTGGCGTATCTGCTGATGGTAGAGCCAGCTGTGAGTATATCCCGTCTTCGGGTGCCAACGTCATCCCTCGGAATATCGATTACAACACCACACTCAAGAAACGCAGGTTCAATCCTGACAGGTACACCACTGCCGCCCTTGCTGCAGATGGGAGAGTGAACACCGGCGCGCTGCTGGATGCGATCAACAATGGGCAGGTTGACTTCCTCTACACACGCTTACTACCGTATCGCCCCACCGATACAATCCTGGAGGGTAAGTTGCCCTCGGTAACAGAGGTTTGGCGCATTGGCACGAGGCTGACAGCTGCATACAGTCGTCTATGACATACGTAGGCAGCCACACCTTCAAGAACAAGTCGGCATTGACATCTTCGCCGTCTTCCACTTCCATACAAGACTAGTACGACCATCAGAGCCTGGCGAAGACCACTATCCCGAGATACCTTTTGCGCACGTCTTCCACGGCCAGCGAGTATTTCTCCCCGGGCAAGGCAGGGACAGTACAGACGGGCGTGAATGGAGAGTAGAGCCCGGTCGACGGACACGCCGCAATGGAAATGTACAGCCTCCACAGAACACCCGAGCTGAGATTGTGGATTGCCCGAACGACCCAGTAACACAGAACTGGTACCCTGGTCATAGAGTTCAACCTAACGATGTGGCAAACTCTCTTCTGGACGATTTTGGTGCCTTGTTACGAGCGCAAGGCAAGTAGTTGCGGACCGACGTGACTGTGTACAATAGAGGCTAACCCTTAAACCAGGCATACTGCATCCCGATTCCTATAATTACCAAGGCGGCCAATGGGTATGGGATCCGGCTCGAGTGTCGCCAAATGACCTACAGAATCGAGGCATGCATGGCGACGCCAATCCGGCCAACATGGACCCAAATGGCCCATATGCCTGGCCACCTTATTAGCGCCTCTGCTTGATGGCTCGTCTGTCTTCGGCCCTACCACGAGGCGCAGGTGCAAGAGTATTGGGACGAAGCCTGGAGATATTGATGTACTCGATCTCGCACGAGCATCGAAAATTCGCAGTCCTAGATGACCTCCTCATCAGGCTTCTAGCAACGACCGCCAGGTGTCCGGCGGCCACTCGACGACTCGACCAGCAGCTACCGGCGGTGGTAGAGGCCGAGCGCGTCGCCTGGAACATATTGCACGGCAAAACAGGTCCGGCTGGAGGACCTGGAAGCTCAGGTGTTAGTATTGCGGCAGGAGAACAGGAGAACCAGCGCGTGCGCATCACCCTCGCCCATACACGTCTTCACCAAAGTCTTGTAGCCTGCCCTCCTACCCTACAGCGTTCGTCGCATAATCGACCCTTACTGCTGCTGTGTTTCGTTTCGTTTCATACTCAACCATAGTTCCGCCAGAACGGTAACATGTCCTTATACATGGAGAGGCATCGACGTTGTTTCGTGCCATTTCATGCCCAACCAGAGTTCTCCAAGGACAGTACCATGGCTTTGCACACGGAGAGGACAGTACGCTCCACCTCGAAGACAGCACCCCACGCACCAGCCAAATACATATACATGCCCACTCCCCCAAATCTCACCACCACCACCGCCCATAACCTCTACAGACAGAGACAAACACGAACTCTTCACCCAACAACCACACCACCACACCAACAACAATGTCCGCCGCACTAGCACTATGGGACTGGGTTCCATCGAGGCCGACTCCAGACGAGTCGACCACCAACCAATGCAACCGGTGCAACCCCAGCCACGACGCCGGATTAGACGCCTCCCAAACGCGCTGGAATACCACCTTCTCACGTATAAAGCCTGGCCCGACATGCACCCAACCTCGCCGCCATGTAGTCCCGTCCCGGGCTTCCCAATCCAGTCCAAAAGCACCAGCAACAACAGCGATATCGCCCATGACAGCGAAACCAATCCTCCATACCACGGCACCGTCTCCTTGCCTTTGCCACCCAGCAGCCTCGCTTAATGAGACGACGAAGACGACAGTAAGCCGAGCCACCAACAAGGCTGAGGCGAAGGCTATGGCGAAATCGAAAAAGGCACCAGCAGCAACAGCAATATCGACTATGACAGCGGAACCAGTCCTCCATACCCCAGCACTCCCTCCCTCCCTCTTAGCAGCTTCGCTTAGGGAGGCTGTCGAGAAACTCGAGATCAGCGCCATTGATAGGACGGAGTCGGATGCCGCCGTCCGGTCAGGAGAGATCGAAGGCACAGCGCTCCTAGTTCGACGACGGAGGGAAAGACGGGCAGCCGCCGCCGCTACCCTCGTGGGCTTAGCACCACCGTCTTTGGTCCCGAGCCGGGAGTTGAGGAGCGTCAAGACGATGAAGTTTACAGATGCCCGTTCGAGTGAGATTGAAGGGACGGCTCTGCTGGTTCACCGACGTCGGGAGAGGAGGGAGAGGGAGAGGAGGGTAGCCGCCGCGGGCGTATTGACGGGGACGGCGCTCTTGGTTGAGCGGCGGAGGGAGAGGAGGGAAGGCGCTATGTCGGTCCCGAAGGACGGGTCGGCTGCTGTGAAGGGAGAAGAGAAGAAGAAGAAGTGGTCTTTCCAACCCCTTCTAGATTTCCTCGCTTGGGACCTCGGGCTCAATGTGCAACGAAAGAAGATGGATGCTCCGCCGACCAGCGCGAAGACCACCTCGCCGTCAAATGGAGCCTTGGAGTTCACGTGGCGTTCTAGGCCCGTCGACGATCCCCCCTGGGCTTCAGACTCGGAGGACGATTCGGATTCCTCCTCCTCCTCAAATTCCGAACACGAAGAGGAAGACTCTGAGGACGAAGAGTATGTGAAGTACCACCGCGGAGAACTCTTGATAGCGAAACTCAGCACCAAGCCCGGCGCCGCTAAGCGAGAACCTCCTGTATGGAGGAGATGGGGAAGTGTTATGGGAAATCGGCCTCTATGGTGATCGGCGGTATGGCGTTGTTCGACATCTGCCGGAGAGTCAGATGGATTGGTGTCGGGGAAGGTTGGCAGACAGACAGACAGAGCTGCTGGGATTTATGGCATGGAGTGTCAGTGTTAGGGTTAGTGTATCGTGCTGTGTCACATGTGAAACCTTGCATCCTGAGTTTCCTTGACCGCGCCTCGCGGTTGGTAAGTTCTTTGTTGGAAGCATTTGCGATTCTCGTGCCGGCCACGCCCCTTCTTTCGCGACGCCTGATCATCCCTCTTGAGTAGCTGGTCCCGTAGCGAAAGCGTTGACGTACGCCCCACCCCATAGCCAACCCCACCCAATCCCCTTGACAGCAGACGGACCTATTGGGATTAGGGGATGAAGTGTTAGTCTCCCGATTCGTGTATGATGCCGTCAGTGCATGTGAGACCTTACATACCAAATCCCTACGCCGTCGACCCGGCAAGGTCTCGGTTACGAGGATCTGCATGTTGCCGTTCCGCGACGCCTCATCCTCACCATCCCTCTTGATTAGCTGGTCTCTTAGGGGAGGCGAGAACTCGATGGTGAAGTATGCGACGCCCCACCCCATAGCCACCCCCCACCCAATCCCCTAAGCTTTTGCTGCCGTACTCACTTGACCGATTCTCGTTGAACGTCATATCGCTGCCTGCAGCACTGGTGTCAGCTGCACAAAGAAAGCCGGAAGTTGAATGAGAAACAGAACACAGCGCCGCTGCGCCATGCCATATGCCATTTGTACATGTGTATCTTGACCGTATTTTAGTACATCGTCTGCGACGTTCCGTGGTGCCACAACCGGTCCACTCTCCTCGTTCATATTGCGTTGCGGCGACCTTGCCATAACCCTCACCACCACTCCATCCTCACCTCGAATCCTTCCTCCTCTACGGAGCATTAAGTTTGCTCTCCTTACTCTCCTCCGGCTTCCCCTTCTCCGCCTTCTCCACCGTATGCTGCTCAGGATGCACATTCTTCTTCCCCTTCTTCTTGTCCTTCTCTTCCCTCGCCTTGACCGCCTCCTCCCTCTCCTTCATCCTCTGCTCCTCCGCCTCAATCATATCTCTCCATTGGTCCTCTCCTGCGTAGCGCTCGTGATGTATCCTCTTCTCAATAACATTCTTATGCGTAGGATCATCCGGGTCCAGAATCTTCACCGTCTCCCACCTCCCCTGCCCGCTCTGCCGATCCGTCGTCTCGAACGCCAAAGACAATATGACGACAGCCATAGTCAAGCCCTGAGCATAAACACGAGCTTGTACGATCTTCTGCTGAGTCGTCAAATACGGGTTGCGGCCCACAAGCCCCAAAGCTGTACCCATGGAAGCTACCCACGATCCGAAAACGACACTGTACCGGTTCTCAGACAGCCAGTCCATGGTGATCTGTTTGGTGGATTTCTGGGCATTGATCTGGTCTTGCAGGGATTGGGCTTGGTCCTCGTATTGTTTTTGCGGGTTGCGTTGGTTCTCGAAGCGGCGGGAGTAGGAGTCTGCTGATACGATCGCTGTACCACAAAATACCCAGATTAGTATGCGTGCCACCTTTAGGAGGGAGGGGAGGGAGGGGTTCTTTGGGCGTACCAGCGAATGTGCCAGTACTCGTCACCAGGAAAGCTCGCAGAGGCAATGTGAGTTGGCGGAAGAAGTGGGAGCGCTGGGTTCCGATGTAGACGCCCAGCGCGCCGGCTGCGAGACCGACGGAGCCTCCCAATATACCTCCGGTGACTGTGGCACTGTCATTGTTCTGTTAGTATGGGAGATGTCGCGTGGGGCGGTTTTGGGAGTGGTGTACTTGTAATGCGCTCGCTCTTCTTCTGGCGTTAGGATCTTCATATTGCCAACAGCTCAAGCTTTCGGACGGAAGTAGGGTGAATGGAAAGGGGTGTGATGCGGTGGCGAGTCTCTACAGCTATACAAACACTCGTAATCTTCAAGAAACACAAAGGCAAGAAGATGGAGCTACCTCCGGAGGTATCGCGGAAAAGCAGCTGCAGCATTGGACCATGTCACGTTATACTGACGTAATCGCGACAAGCTCCGATCCCTGTCGCGCTAAGATTACCGAGCAGCCGACCCCAGATTTCGCGAAGTCTCGCTGTAGAATTTCCGATCTGAGCTTGCGTGCCTTCTGTGTTCGAAAATAACGTCTTGCACAGAGTAGGACGCAGAGTAAGCATGGCGCCTGCGAGAGGTCTGGAGCGGAATGTGCGGCCTCCGCGACAGTATGAGGAGGATGAGGATCTTGAGGAAGACTTTGAGCAGGAGGATGCCAATATACCGCTCGATGATGAGGATGGAAGTGCTTCTGGAAGCGAGGTAGATGAAGACGATGAGGAAGCTTCAAACCTGGAGGACGATGCGGAAGATAATGTAGACGTGGAAGAGCAGATGGGCAGCGTGAGCTTTGGTGCGCTGAAGAAAGCGCAAGATACTCTGTCGAAGAAGCGCAAGCGAGACTCAGATGCTGCACCAGAACAAGACGATAAGCTGGAAGCGTTGCGCAAGCGACTACGGCAGATCAAAGAGCAGAAGGCTACAGCCGGCGGCAAGGGCGACCGCGCCTCAAGACCCGCAACAGCGAACAAGCCAACCGCCAAATCGCACGCGCAACCCACCTCAGACACAGCAGACTCCGATGAAGCGGACAGCGACAGCGACTCCGCCCCCTCAGAAGAAGATGCTCCAACCCACTCTCGCACCTCCAAACACGCCCCCGCCTCCCAAACCTCCCGACACCAAGTCACGCGAAAACGCACCGTCATCTCCGTCCCCAAGCGCGTGATTCGCGACCCACGCTTCGACGCTATCCAACAACGCTCCTCCCATCCAAATAACAACAGCGACAAAGCCTACTCTTTCCTAGCCGACTACCAGAAAACCGAGATCGCTGACCTCAAAGTCGCGGCCAAGCGCACAAAAGACGAAGAAGAGAAGGTGTTGTTGAGGCGGAAGATCAATAGTATGGAGAACCGGCTCAAGAGCCAGGCGGCTAAGGAGAGGGAGCAGAAGGTTCTGAGGGATTTCAGGAGGGAGGAGAAGGGGAAGGTTGAGGGGGGAAAGACTCCATATTATTTGAAGAAGAAGGAGGTTAAGGAGAGGGCGCTAGTGGAGAAATTCAAGGGCATGAAGGGGAAGGAGAGGGAGAAATTGGTGGAGAAGAGGCGGAAGAAGGAGGGGCAGAAGGAGAAGAAGAGGATGCCTAATGCGAGAAGGATGGGGGATTAAGCGGCATACTCACAGTCATTGCGGTTAACGCTATTCAGCAGCTTTGGGGGACCAGATCGTAGACAACGAACGTGGTCCATCCGACGGGCGCGGCACATCAAGTCCTCAGACCACTCAGATTTTCACACCCTTCCCAACCTTCCCATCCTCCCATTTCACTTCTTCGTGACCGAACATCATAACCACCGACTCTCTATCGCAGAACCTCGCTTCATCTGGCACAACGATGTCTTGGTACTCGGAGGTCTGGAAGATGGAGAGGATATCTATCTCAAGTAAACAACACGTCAGCTACGCCGCATCTTTGCCCCTCACCTACTGTGCAAATGCAAGGTGGGAGGGCAGACTTACCTTCGTACGTCTCCCCAACAAAGTCCGCCCCACCATCATACTCCGCCATGATCGGCACCTGCGCACCAGCTACCAACGCTCCGGGAAGCGAAGGGCTAATGTGGAATTGGCTGTACTTCAGGAGGTTCTTGCGGGCTATGGGGAGGGAGAGGAAGATTGAGGGGTGGGTTTCGGACTAGGCAGGATGGTTCCGTTAGCGGGCTGGAATGTGGGACGAGTCAAAGACTCCAGAGAGCGAGGGAGGGAACTATGATGGCCTGGCGTAGTTGATGATGTGCCTAGGAGCGGTAGGAGGGAGAAAGAGGGAGAAGGGGAGTGCTACCCAATATCTATGGAATTCTTCTGTTGAGATTGAAGGCTTCTTCTTGACGAGCGCTGTTATGCGGACGGGCATGCTGGCAGAGGGGTTGAGATGGTGGCAAAGAGGAGCGAATGACCGGGACTGGCTGTCGGGGACGTTCAAGCATGCGGCAGCGAGAAGGCTGAAATGATACTACGAGTGGGAGATGTTATGCCCTTCCGTCTCACCAGGCCCTACACTCAACCCCAGTATTTCCGTTTCCGCATGTTGGATGACAGTATCTCTTTTTTGGCTATCATTGCGCAGTCTTATATGCAGTCAGCACGAGGTTGATCGAATACCGCGTATCTCGCTTTCGCGTGAAAGGAGGCATCTGCCGAGGAATATGATGTGCTTGCTACGCTTCCTGGCTGGGGATACAAACGTCCACTTTCCCTGCTCACTGGCTCGTACCAAAGCCTTTAGGCACCGGCATTGCCTCCCTCCACCGCTTGCCGAACAATATCAACAGCAAGATCGGACCAGACCCGCCCACTAGCGTCACAGCACCTTGAGCAATATACGAGTCCTGGAAACCTGACTTCTCGACCCAGGGTAGCAACCAATAGTTCACAGTGAAGCCAAACAACTGCCGGCAGAATATCATGGCGGCCGCCACGTAGGGAGCTTGTGGTTTGTAGCAGTCGATGCCGTAAGCCAGGCCTAGCGAGACAATTTGTTGGTAGCCGAAGATCGTGATCGCCATCATGCTGACGGGCCCCATCCAGTGAGTGTGGTGTTGTACGCAGATCCCGAAGCCGGCGAGGCCGAAAGGCATTAAGATCAGGCCGGGGATGGTGACGTGGAGGCGCATTTCGGGGATGAAGATGCCGCCGTTGCGTTTGAGGCGGTAGCGGATGTACTGTGGGTCATGGTCAACTTGAGATCTGCGGAGAAAGCTGAAGGTGGACTTACGAGATCAGAAACCTTCCCAGCACAGGCTTCACCTAAGAAACAGCCAACGAGAAAGCCAGCATTCGATAGGCCTTGCGCGCTTGGGCCCCAGCCGTAGACTTCTCCGAAGGCTAAGGGGACAATGTTCGAGATACCTATATCTGGCATCGCGACTCCTAGGCACCAGGATAGCGCTATGAGCCCGCCGGAAGGGTACTTCAGCATGTAGAGCGGTCGGAAGAATTCGATGAAGGACAGCGGCCTTGGTGAGATACGGCCGAATTCTAGCTGTGCGAATAGCCGCTTGCGCTTGGTGTGTGATCCGGCAGATTGCTCGACTCCGTCGGCGTCTAGGTGGCGGATGTATCTGCCATGGCTATCAGTACTGAAGCTTTCGAACGAGAAGTGGGAGGGGCTTACAGTGTCTCCGGCAAGAAACAGAACAGCAAAAACAAGAAAGCTCCCGCAACAATAGCCATAAACCAAAGACTCCACCTCCATCCAGCCGTCTGAATGATAGCACCGGTAATCATAGGAGCCACGAAAGGCCCACACTGCGTCATCGCTACCCATATCCCATTGTACACTCCCCTCTCATGCAGGAAGAAGACATCCGCAATGCTTCCAGCTCCTACCGCTACGGCTCCAGAGGCTCCGAAGCCCTGCAGCATACGAGTGAAGACTTGAACACCATAATTCTTCGCTACCGCGCAAGCGATGGAGGAGACGAGTGTGATGAGCATAGCGAGGAGGTAGACGGGTCGACGACCATAGGTATCGCATAGTGGGGACCAGATTACCGGGCCTAGGGCGAGCCAGAGGACGTTGACGGAGACGAGGTAGGAGACGCGGTTTATGGAGGTGTTGTAAAAGTCGGCCTGCGCATGGTCAGCTTGGTGTTGCCAATTGATGGGGGGTGGGGAGTGCGCACGATCTGGGTGAAGCCAGGAATGATGCCGGCGGCGCAGAAAGCGACCATGAGGCCGGAGCAGCAGATGCAGATTAGGACGCTGAGTTTCCAGGGGAAAAGCCAATTCTATCTCACATTAGCAGCCTGATCTGGCAACCTTCAAGAACGACGGAAAGCTCACCAGCGGATCGTTTGGGTCAGAGCTCGGTGTTGGTACCAGCTCGATACCATCGCGAGTCACATACACGCCGCCTGTGGTAGCCCGATGAAGCACTTCATGGTGCTGGGCATCGGTAGTGGTCTTCTCATCTCGAGTAGCATCATGCAAATGGTAGGTGCCCGCGACGCCTTTATCCATGCTTGTTGTGTCGTCCCTTCTGCCGGATGGTCTTTCCGCCTCATGGATATCTTGTCTACATGTAAGATACAAAGCGAAAAGAGGAAGCAACAATGGTTTTAGGAATTTGTCTGGTCTTCTTCAACTGCTCTACATCACCAATCTCTAGCTACTTGGCCATCTGCCGACGTATCTGCAGCCCTCAATGCTAGTCCTTCGCACATAGCCAGGAAGTGGGCACTGCGGAGCCTCTCCGTCCGCGAGGATGAACGTTTCCATTGCCATAACGACATGCAACCGACATCGAGCTGGTGCTCTGCTGACGCTGTCGTGCCGTATGGGTCGGCAAGCGTCCTGTAACACAAGCCGAGACTGACTGCTCCAGAGCACCCTTGCCAAACCCCGCATGCTCTGCATGGCACATGCAGATCCCCACGTGGAGGTGATGTGCTCGAGCCGAGAAGGCAGCTTCGGTGTTTGCGATGACTTTAGCCGGGCATTCGAGGCCTCCCTTCTTACTGGCTCACTGATCAAGCCAACACTCTACTGACCTGGCAGGAGCAACGCTGTTTCCAATATACCACTTCCAGTCGACGATACCATCGTTCAACCCATGCAAACAATCGCAGAACTTTTCGCTCATTCGTCACCGCAATGAACGTAATAGTAGTCGGCGCCGGGCCCGTAGGCCTCCTGACAACCCTCCGCCTAGCCCAAGCCGGGATCAAGACAACATGCATAGAAGCTCTCCCCGTATCGACGACTCGCCACGAGCAATGGCTTACCACCCTATCGCCACCAAGGAATTGGAGCGAGCCGGCGTACTGGACGATATTCGAAAGCGCGGTGGCAGCTCTGGAAAAGGGATTTGCTGGCGGAGCACCAAGACGGGCGAAGTCATTGCTAAGCTCGAACGAACGGTGACTCCGGACTTCCCGTACGAGAATCTGGTCATTGGGCAGCATGAACTCGCTGCTATCATCTTGGAGCATTTGCAGCGGTACTCTTGCGCTGAGGTCCTGTTCGGGCGGAGGGTTACGGCGATCAATCAGTCGAGCGGCCAAGATGTCAAAGTCACAGTACTCAATGCTGATACCGACGAAGAGGAGTCGCTAAGCGCAACCTACCTCGTAGCAGCAGACGGCGGCCGCTCAACGATCCGACACCTCCTAGGGATCTCCTTCCCCGGCTTCACCTACCCCGAGCAACTCGTCTCAACAAACGTGTACTTTCCCTTCGACGACTACGGCTGGATGGATGGTAACTTCTGCATTGATCCCGAGCACTGGGTCCTCATCGCTCGCATCAACAATGAAGGGCTTTGGCGAGTCTCCTATGGCGAGCTTGATGGGCTGAGCCACGAGCAACTGAGGGAGAGGCTACCCTGGAAGTTCAGCGAGCTCTTTCCTGGGCCAAAGCCGCCGAAGTATAAGTTAGATCAGTTCTCGCCGTACCGTTTGAATCAGAGATGTGCGGAGCGGTTTCGAGAAGGGAGGGTGTTATTAGCAGGGGATGCGGCACATTTATGCAACCCCTTCGGCGGACTGGGACTTACGGGTGGGTTGATGGACGCCGCTGCCGTTTCTGATGCTCTCGTTGGGATGCATGAGGGAAAGACGAGCGATGCAGTACTCGACAGGTATGCAGAAGTGAGGAGGGATATCTTCGTAGAGACTGTCGACCCGCAGAGTCAGGCGAACAAGGCAAGATTACATGATGCGGATCCAGCGACGATCGGTGAAAGAGATCCGTTTCTGAAGATGTTGCGCGAGGCGACGCCGGAGCAGCAACAGCAGGTCCGCTCGCACAATAAGCTGGCGGTTGATATGAGCGAGTACTTCGACGGGCAATCGCTCAAGGTGGACGCTGGACTTGCTCCGAACTCATGATCAGTGCCTTGCAGGCTGCGCTGAGACCCGTTCGCATCTTTCCTCCCCGCTACTGCTCTGCTACCCAAAAGGTTCCAGTGCCCTCCATAGCACACGCCACCGTGTCATGCGCAACGGGCAATCCCATAGAGTAGTACTTATCCAGCAGCACCACTGTCATGTTCAACAAGAGCTGAAGCGCCTTCTCCACGGTCTCCGTGTGCTTGCTCTCCAGCAAACAGCAGTGGTCTTCGAGAAGGGTCCCCTTGGAGAGTCCCATGTACCCCACCGTAGCCTGAAATCTGGTGCCGACACCTAGCACAACCACCTTGAGATCGGCAGGCAGTGGCTTGTTGACCATCATGCTTGGCCAGAGAGTGCGAGCGTTGTCTAGAGGCCTCCGTCAGCTGCGGTGATGGCGAAGAGTTTCCTGGGATGATTCTGATTCGCACCCAGAATCTGCTCGCGGATGTCAAGCGTACGCTCCACTCCCATGCTGACTCCGATGCCTGAGCTCTTGACAGCGGCGACAATCTCATCGATGCTCCCGGAGCTGATGTTGACGAAACGAGCCATGGCGATGGTGTCTGCGGTGGTGTGTGTGAAGTACTGATGCTGCGGCCACGTCAGCCAAGCCCAAGTGGAAGTTGTAGAGTTCTTACGTGGTATGCAGGCGATGAAGAATCTCTTCGTCGAGACGTTGCCCGGCGCAAGAGTCCGATGAGCGGTTGCGACAAAGGAGAGGGAAAGGAGAGCAACCAAGAATCAGAGATTTCAAGTGGGTGCATGTCAAACGGGATTGTGGCTCAAGCTCACGGGTGGCGGCTGCGTCTGCGGCAGGCACGCAAACGGAGACGCTTCTACGTGCGGGCGCTGATTGCAAGGTCATCACAGGACTGGAATCAACTTCCAGTCTCGATCCGTTCTAAGGCCGTTAACGATGGGTATCTTGATCTATCACTGCACTCACTGTCATAGCAGTCTACTCGCAAGCATCGCAGCTTCCTCCGCCACTGCCTCCTCTTAACCCAAAGAGACGAAAGCCGGGTTATCACCCTGCTGAACAAGCATCTCTCCCCCTCCAATGACCGGTCTCTGCTCCCTGGCTTCACCGATTGGACTGCCGTTACCACCTCCGCTATGGTCATCCGTCTGCGTACCACCAGACTTCATATTTGCTCTCCGCTTTGCCTCCAGCTCCTGATCCCTCAAAGCATTACTCGAAAGTTTCAGACTCCCCAAAACCATCACCACTACGATAGCGAGTGTAGTAATGATGCGCCTGGTCATAACCCACCGCAACCCCTCAACCTCACTCCTCGCATCAGCCTGAAGCGAGACAGTGATCTGATAGTTCAGCTGCTGAATTTTACTCTCCGCGCTCCTCTGCTCATTGCGGACAGCCATTCTGCGGTCGTCGAACATTCCTTTCAGATCATCTTTCAATGTCGTTGAGTCCTGGCCTAATCTCTGTCCCAAGATTTCCACTTCGTGCTGGAGTTGGGTACGCTCGGTACGCATCTTCTCTTGTTCTGCTTTCCGCCGCGATGTTACTTCGGTCTTAAGCTCGGCGCACGCGGCGCGGAAGAGGTATGTTTCGTTTTCCACCATTGATTTGGAGACGAGGGCTTCTTTGGCGAGATCCATGTTATCCGCTAGCATGAGGCGTACGGCTTTCATGGTCGTGATTGCTTGATCGTTTGGCCAGCCAGAGTCCACAAGGCGTTTCACGAGGCCGTAGCTGTCAAAGTGGTGGAGATAGCGTGGGGCGTCTATGTGTGGAGCTTTGATCGGTGGGCTGTGTTCGTCGATCATGCGGTCTGGATGCTGCTGCTCTGGCGGCAGCTCGGATGTAGAGGCTTGTGAGGCTTCTCGCTGCTCCTGCATCGGGTCGGGAATGTTGTCCAGCAACGACTCGACAGCCTTGCCGTCTGTTTCGTGCCTAGGGCCGTCTCTCTTACTTGGTGTCCCTGCGGCGTCCAGCAAGGGCTCTGTTCGTAGAGGTCTAGGCACACCGCCGTCGACTGTGGTAGGCTGGCTACGCTTCTCAGGCTCTGTTATCTCCGCCTCAGCCTGCTCCGTCTTCACCTCCGCCTCTCCAGCGTCCTGCAGCTTCTCGCCAATCTTCGGGAGCTTCGTCTGCTCGTTGGCGGCTTGCTGAGTAGATGGACCAAAGCCTTTGCCGCCGCCGAGATGAGGAGGTGGTTCGTTCGCTTGGCCATATCGCTGCGAGACTGTTTCGTGCTGTCTGCGCCGTGGTGTTGTGTGGAATTCCTTGATCCTCGCTGTTGCTCGTGCTGAGCGCACTTTCGGCGCGCATGCTTCCGTCGATCGATATAGCATCGGCCATAAGAATGGCAGTCGAGGTGACGCCATCGTTGGCGATATGGTGTGGATGTTTGAAGCAGGCTGTGATGATCTGTTGCTAAAATGTTGCCGTTTCTGGCGCACGCGCAAGACCCTTGCCTGAAACATGCTGAAACAAACGCGGAAGGAGCGATGATCATGTCACGCCTGCGCTTGCTTGCCTGCCCTTTAGAAAACTTCACTCTTCTCCTACTACTACCTTGACTCGTGATTGACGTGAACCAGGGTGGACCAGGCTAAACCCTTTAGGATTTTATGCGCAAGCGTGAAAATTAGCGCTACAGCGCAAGAAACTAGCGAAATTATAAGTGAATACTTAATAACCTGTGATGCTTGCGAGTAGACTGCCATAACAGTGAGTGCAGTCATAGATCAAGATACCCGTCGTTAACGGCCATAGATTGAAGAGAGAGCATACTAAAAGCATTCCAACATCCTGCCATAACATCTCATGCCGACGGCTCTGCTGAGTCCGCTGTTCCCAACCAATTCCAGAGCGAGAACACGACTGGATCTATCACTTCATTGCAAGCCGCATCAAACTGCACGCGTCCGTGTCATCATCCCGCTTTCTCCGCTGTCGTCGCCCCTGGCGAACGACGCTAGATCTGCATCCTTCCTGGCCACACTTACACTCGCCCGTCCACTATAGTGGCTGGGACCGGAAGGATAGGGATACCACCGTCCTTTATCGTTGCTGGGGCCGCAGGGACTGGGGTCCTTATGTCCACGATCGTGGCTGGCGCCCTAAGAACCGGGATAGGCAGGCCCTGGGGGTACTGATAGCACTCTCCGCATCCTTCAACTTTCCTGACTGCCATGCCCGGTAAGACAGAGAACTTCGCGGCACTTCTCTCCTCCAGCAACTTCATTGTCATCTCAAGGAGCTTTTGTAAAGCACTCTCGACGGAGACAGTCGAAACAGTCTCGAGGAATTTGATGTAACCATCCATTATTGAGTCGTACATGACCGCCGCTTTGATCGCAGTGCCAGAGCCGAGGAGCGCAAGTTCGAGTGCGGGCATGTGGAAATTCCCGTTGAGTTGATAGAGTATGCGCGCGTTTGCTGTGGCGAAGAATCAGAGACAATACATCCAACATAAGCAACTGCCTTGTGGCTAACCCAAGATATGCTCCCGGATGGTATGCTCCATGACCTGTTCGTGGGCCGCTGCCAGGTTGTCGGTGTTGACACGGTGTACGTTCTTCATTTCGTTTATTCTATGCGATCGATTAGCATTGTTATGATGCGGCTAGAGCAGGCCAAGCAAGGATTACCAGGTAACAGCGTAGTGTGTCTTATACGGAAGAGAGCTCTTGATCTTACTGTAAGGAGCTGAGAATTTGAAGGGAGGAAGAAATACAGTTGTGAGCTTTATAGGCTTTGTAGAGAAGAGTCATACTAGACGGCGCCGTGGTTGCAAAGGCGTACCCAGAGGACCGCTACCAGATTTAAGCCATGATTGTTCGGCGCCTA
Organism: Neocatenulostroma microsporum; assembly: GCA_022814695.1. Classification (NCBI taxonomy): domain Eukaryota; kingdom Fungi; phylum Ascomycota; class Dothideomycetes; order Mycosphaerellales; family Teratosphaeriaceae; genus Neocatenulostroma; species Neocatenulostroma microsporum. The sequence continues at coordinate 42,229 of JAKLLW010000005.1, forward strand.
CCATCTTTCTCGATTGTCTGACGTCTCGAGGCTTTGGCGGGCACGGCATGCCAAACTGCCATCTCGGATCGAACCTTGTCATCAGCTGGGATGACGCTCTTGTGCACTCTCATAATAAAGCAGCGCTCGACGCTGGTTTTATCGTATCAATCATGTGCTCCTACGCACACAGCAGAATAATTGTAGCCCGGGTTGATGTTTCCTTCAAACTCAGGTTCCCCAGAGGTTGTCTCCGCAACTCCTAATTTGGTCATTCGGGCCGAGCCACGACACGGAGAAGCGGCGAGCCCAAAGGAGAAGGAGCCGTCATGCGACTGCACTTTCCCTGTGTTTGACACAGGCAAGAGAAGGAGTCTATGTCATCGAAAACCTCGACTCCTACTGTTCGATCGTGCACTCTAACAGCTTTGAACGCAGTGGCTGGTACTTAACGCAGTTGGCTCGTGGTGGCACATGTGTGACAAGCTCTAGCCAACAAACACCGGGCCCATAGATTCCATATCGCTTGAAAGGCCAGATCCGGACCAGCGTAGGAAGTCACGATGGGACTTTTGCCAGGCTGACGGGCGCCATCTTGTCCCGTCAAGCCTAGCTGGCAAGCTACGCTTCCCCAGGGCAGCAGCTCCATCATCATAACGCCTAAGGCTAGACCCAAGAAGCAGACTCGATGCAGAGCCTTGGGAGTCAACTCTGACAATACATGCAAAGCCTCCGCGATCGAGCTGCTATTAAGGTGTAATGGTGTCCCATGTGAACTCAACGTTGGTACCAATGCGAGACGCAGGAGGGCGCAGAACGCAACAACTGGAATGGCGGAAGATACGGACGAACTTGATGGGGCCATTGTGTGGCCGTGGAGGTGCTGGCGAGGAGTGTTTGACAGGCAGTTGGAAGCGTTCGATTAACGACCAATGCTGACTTCTTCTATTGTAGTCGCCATCCCGGCAGTGAACCTGGACGGGAACCCTGTTGTATGGCTCAGAATGGCATAACCAGCCGTGGGATACATTATATCCGAGACGGGTCAGAGAAAGGACAGCTCTTACTGCTTTAGGAGCAGTTACGGAAACTGCCGAGTGACTCTCGTTATCTTGGTCTTTCCTCAGCTTCACGGACACGGCTGCTGGACCTGCCAGTTATAAGAAGTCGCGTTGAAGCAGCCACGGCGTCGATGGATGAGCATTAAGGCCAGTGTTCACAGGATCACCTGGAAGTTGGTCGCCAACGCAGGACATTTCAAGTGCTTCGGTTCTAATACGAAAAGCAACGGCTTCCGGCTCTGACGTCAAGTAACCACACATAAGAGCATGAGTATTTACGTGGCTATCACAGAAGCTACTGCCACTCGCAAGCTTGGACTGCACCTTCTGTACTTTCGTTTACGCCGCGTGCTTCCCGCAAGGCTCGTGCTTCTTTCCACCCTGGATTTTGATTATTCTCTTCTGCATCGACTACCGGCAGCGGAAAGCGGAGCAAGAAGGCACATTGTGCAGGGGTGACGTGCAGTCTGCAGATCCTGCCTGTGCTTGGCCCCCGGCTCCGTCTGTTGCGCAAGCCCTTCTCCGAGCAGAATCTTCCCGCGAAACCCTTCGAAAGAACGAGTCACCAAGCAGTCAATCGTTCGACCAGAAACATCCACCACAATCCGACAGTCTGTAAGCAGTGTTCATAGCTTTCAGTAGCTGGCACTGACATTGCATAGGTCACTTTCTCCATCACCGCCCTGACAGTCATCGCAATGGCGTCCAAGGTCATCATCGACTTCGAGGGTATCGGCGAGCAGATCGTCTCCGCCATCAAGACTTCCATCAGTCAGGTCAGCGAGAAGCTCATCACCACCTCGGCGACTGCGGAGACAAGCAAGAAGGATGGCCATCGCCTTAATGGCGCTTTTGACATCCGCGAGCAGATCCTCGGTAAGTCACGTAGTCCTGCCACTTTCGCTGGGCTCGCGGACAGGTTTGGGAAGCCAACGCACGCATCCTCTACCCGATCTTTACCTTTCCCGCTTCCCAGCCACCACCCGAAGCGATGGAGATCGTCGTCTACGGCACCGGCGCCAAGATCAAGGCTGCTGTCGTTCATGCCCAGTCCTACCAGAACCCGCACAAGGTGGTTTTCCTCAAGACAGGCGAGACGGACTCGGTGGAGAATGCTCTCCAGAGCCTCCTGGAGATGACGATGACCTCGCTCAACGAGAAGGCTTCGTTCCTCATCAACGTCACGGCACAGTAGACGGCGGATGGGGAGGGCTGGTACTACGGGTTGAGAAGTAGAGGGCAGTGAGAAGCGACAAGACTATGAGTAGTTGGAGTTAGTGGCCACTGGCGGAGGGGCCATGAGTCGCAGACCTGCGCTCGCGGCGATCATAGTACGTCGAGCACTGCGTTGACGGCGAAAGTACTTTGAGTATGAGATTATCCTCCCGTACACTTCAAAGACCTGCCTGTTGGCGAGCTTTCGTGATTGACCCGCTTCCTTCACATGTCACGACCCATTCCTTCCGTTCGTCGCCTTCGGCACGAACCCTCTCGCTTTTTTGCCCTCACCAAGTTCTTTTCATCATCCGCCACGAAGCTCAGCAGGAACAGCATCTTTCGGAACAAGAAGTAAGCACATTTTGTACCCCCAAGGAACCTGAGCTGATACAAGACAGCACGATACCATCATCACCAAAGACGATGTCTTTCCTTTCAAGGACTCGCCCGGCAGCCATGCTGCGTGCCTTCGCCAGTACCTCAAAGCCTCAGATCTCCACCTCCGGCACCGGCACCGGCGGATTTGCGACCATCGTCGGCGGCAACACTCTCGTGGGTCTTCCGAAGTACTCGTCCTCCAAGTCAGGCCCTACGGACGACCTCACTGCAGACGACTCCACTGCGAACAGCCAGACGCCCAACAAGTATGTGGTTCAAAACTTCGGCAAGCAGTTTGAAGACATGATAGAGGAGAGGCTCATCAAGGCCGGGAACCACACTTTTGTTAGAGTGTTAGAGGAGACGCCCATCAAGTCTGGTGACTATACCTTTACTGTGCGCCCGGGGACGGTGATGTTCGAGACGAATGCGGAATCCCATGCGTGCCTGGAGGACATCTTTCCGACGAAGAAGAAGGCTGGTAAAAAGGTGTTTAGGCCGGGGAAGAATGGCAAGGGTGGATGGGGCTACAGAACAGGCTCAGTAAAGTGATCCTCTGGCGCCCGACAAGATCCCATACGAGCAAGTGGACGAAGACAGCAAGAAGTGGTTCGAGAATGAGGCCGAGCAGATCAAGGCCGGTAAGCGTACTTCCCACGAAGTGAAGCCGGACACGGTGATGCTGTGCGGGTCTATGAGTGATTCTGTAACGGAGAAGGTGGATGGGAAGACAGAGGAAGCGAAGACCGATGCGGACGGCAAGGATAAGGGCGGGACGGAGAAGTAGTCTGGGGGTCTCTTCGTCCAGCAAGATGCGGTGGTGAAGTTGGCGGGGGGGCCAGAGAGAGGAGTGAGCTTCAGCGGTACATGTTGCGGATATCTCACGTCGGGCAACGCTCGTAGGTTGCATCTGTGGCCAGCCGGTGTACGTGCTAGAGCATCGTACATTGGAGATAGCGTAGCATTTGCACAGCAGTTATGCTGTGAAATGGCGTTGCACACAAGTCCTGGTCTACGACATCGTCGTTGCCTCGCCACTCTTCATTTGCTGTACGCACCTTCCGCCGGAGAAGTTGTTCCAGCTGCGCGCTTTCTTCCTGCTTCTGTGCAGGACAACAAACGTCCATCTCCGCCGCAGACAAGCAACAACATCTCAAGCACAACGCATCCGCCACCGCCATTCACGCTTTCCCTTATAGCGTCCAAGATCATCATCGGTTCTAAGAGCATTGGCAAACAGATCGTCATCATGGACACACAAGTCAAGCCTAACCAGGGGACGTACGACATCCAGGAGCAGATACTATGTAAGACTCTTCCGGCTTCTAGTTTCTTAAGCCTCGCTGACGGGTCCCAGCGAATGCTAGGTTCCTCTGGCCGCTCGTCCAGAAGAATGTGCCACCGACCGTCTGGTCACGTCAAGCCTATCCCGCGGATGGAGATCAGCGTCTTCGGCGAAGGCACGACGATCATAGCCAGAGCCCTCCACAGTAGGCAAGGCGATGAGAACAGAAGGGGCAAGTTCATTTTTGTCGAAAGCGAAGATTGTCCCACTGTCGAGTGTGAGTTGCAAAAGCTCCAGGAGGTCACCATGGTCATGCTCAAAAATTCAATCGCGACAATATGTTCTATGAGACGGGCTACGACTGGAAGGCGGTCGGTGGGTGCGGTGGAAGGTACGAGCCGACGGGGTGATGGACTGCACGAGCTGAAAACGGTATGTATCTGATGGGTAGTACCCCCGGAAGTTCGTTTCAGACATCTGAAAACACTCTAGATTGTGTGAGACATTCGCCGACCGCTTATTCCCATCGCTTCTTATGTCCAGTTGATATCTGCGGGGAGCACAAGCAAGGACTGCACACTGGTAGACGCATGGGTAGACTGGGGTTTTGTTCGGCTATCAGAGAGAATATGAAGGTCACAAAGTGCGGTAGCTGACAGTCCACCGCACTCAAATCTCCAAGAAGTGAGCAAACCTTCCAGGCACTCGCCCACCTCTAACCTCTATCTTTCTGAGGACCTCGTTGATCTCATGCAACTCTTCGTCTGTGAGACTGACCATGGCCATGTTCTCCTCCACCCTCACCGCCGCAGTAGCGCCTGGGATAGGCACCACAGGCACACCGATCGTCTTCCCTTGCGCCGCTACCCACGCAATAGCCACCTGCACCATCGAGCATCCCTTCTGCTTCGCCACCTTAGCCACCTCATCCACCAGCTTCAGGTTCTCGTCAAAGACGTCAGGCTGAAAGCGTGGAAAGTGCCGGCGAACGTCATTCTCCGGCATGTCTTCATACTTCCGTAGCTGCCCTGTCAGGAAGCCGCGGTTCAGCGGGCTGTAGGCTATGATTGGGATACCGTGTGCCTTGCAGGCTTCGGCTACTCCGTTGCTCAGAATGTCTGTTGAGAAGAGGCTCAGCTCCACTTCAACGGCTGCGATGGAATGCACTGCGGCGGCCTTCCGGATCGTAGCTGCGCTGCACTCGCTCAGTCCAATTGAGCCTACTTTGCCAGTTTTAACGTACTCCGCTATGGCGCCGACAGCCTCTTCGATCGGTACGTTCGGATCTCCGCGGGCGGCTTCAAAGAGGTCGATCTTACACTTCCCATCCAGGATGCTGAGAGCGTGCTCAATGCTCGCTGTGACGCCCTCGCGGTCATTGAATGATTTGCCGGCCATCAGGTCAAAGCAGCCTTTCACACTGACGAAAACTTTGTCTGCGTCTGTCGGGTACTTGGTGAAGTAGGCATTGAGGAGGTGGAGGCTGTTGAACTGTGGCGTGCCGTATAGCTCTCCGGCATTCCAGCAGTTGGCACCGGCGTCCAGAGCTGCTCTCATGGTAGCGATGGCGTCTTCTGTCGGAGTCTGTTTTCCAGGTAGGAGGAATCCTCCCATCCCGAAGCCGATGGGCCCGATGGGCTTTCCTGCGATCACTATGGACATGTTAAGTCAAGGTTGTCAGGGATTGCAATGTGTCTCTATTGACGGAAGAACCTGAATGATAAAACTCGACCCGGACAGGAGAGCATAGGAGACTCTTATACTTCACCTTCCGACTGCACTCTTACGAGCTCGTGCCGTCCGAACATGCCCAGCGCAACGCCGACTGCTTTGATACACTATCGCGGACCTTCTCATACCAAGATGCAAGAGCAAGATGGGATGGAAGAGGCAAAGTGGGATTTCTTGCAGAGCAGGCGAAGTAGGGCATGTTTTGCTTTCGGTGGTCGGTGGAATCATCACCCGACCACCCGATCTTCACCTCCGCGGTTCTCTTCCACCTCCTCACCTTCAAGAAACGGTCTCCACTCCATCAAGACCATCATGCTGGACTTGGCGAGCCTAGTCCTTGCAATGACGGCATCCCAAGGCATACTCACCGCCGTAAGATCCAAGGCATTCGAGGTAGGACTTGTGTGCGATCCTCCCCTCATCAGCACAAGATGAAGCACCCTTTCTCTATCCCGTTTGCTACCCTGATCTCGCGAGAGGAGGTTGGCAGTGGTCTGGACTACAATGCCACGCCTCCGAACCTTTCGACGCTGGGGAACGGCAGTATCTTCGAGACTTGGAGACCGAAAGCGCATGTCCTCCCTCCTACTGACCATGTAGGTGACCCTTGCATGCACTACCCAGACCCGAAGACCGGACTCTTCCATGTTGGCTATCTGTACTCGTCGGAATTGGCATCCGGTGCTGCAGGTGCGACTACGAAGGACTTTGTCACTTACAATGATGTGAACCCGAACGTCCCGCTCTTCATCGAGCCGGGCGGTATCAACGACCCTCTCGCGGTATTTGACGGCTCGGTCATCCCCAAGGGTATCAACGATACGCCTACTCTCTTATACACCTCAGTCTCTTACTTGCCGATCCATTGGACTATATCATACACAAAGGGTAGCGAAACCCAATCACTAGCTGTGACGTACGATGGAAGCCGCAACTTCAGCAAGGTCCGTGAGGGACCGGCCATTCCAGGCCCGCCGCCGACAGGCTCAGTCGCGTTCAATGTGACAGGATTCCGAGACCCTTTCGTCTTCCAAAGCCCGAAGCTTGACCGTGTGTTGGAGAGCGAGTCGAGCGTCTGGTATACTGTCATCTCTGGCGGTGTACATGGCGTTGGTCCAAGCCAGTTCTTATACCGGCAGTATAATCCCGAGTTCAGAGATTGGGAGTTCCTTGGCCAGTGGTGGCAAGAGCCCGCTAACACCACTTGGGGAGACGGAACCTGGGCTGGCAGATGGGGCTTCAACTTCGAGGTCGGTAATATCATGTGGCTCAATGAGACGGGCTACGATGCTGAAGGCGAGTTCTTCACCACTTTCGGGGCTGAGTGGGGTTACGCTCCAGTACCGCCTCAGCAGTCGCCCGAACGTAATATGCTGTGGGCCGCCGGCGTTCACCAGAAGCAGCCTGATGGACAGCTGAACTTCATACCCAACATGGCTGGACATCTAGATTGGGGCCTCTCAGCGTATGCTGCGGCCGGCAAGATGGTGCCGGCCACTACGATTGCGTATGAGATGAGTGGCGCTCAAGATAGGTATATCATATATCTTTGGCTCACGAACAACGACTTCGGCAACAATGAGTTCCCGGGTGGGTACTCTGGCAGAGCCCGCTATGTTTACGTCTTGCTGACTAAGTATTGTCTACAGTCGTCCAACAAGGCTGGGATGCTACCCTGACAACGCCTCGTGAGCTGAGCCTACACACCATATCAAACGTTGTCAACAATGAGCTAGTTTCAGAAGTTGGCTCGTGGCGTGCCTCCGGAAACCACTCCTCCAACGCAATCGTGTCTTTGGAGACCCTGGGGCAGAAGATCGTCAGAGAAGCCTACCGTGCCTACAAGCAGAACGCCACGTCTCGTTTCACGCAACCTGCGCAGACGCTGCATCCTGCGCATAACTCGAATGACGTTACAGCGCTCAAACAGTCGCCGAGCTCTCGCTTCTACATGATGACCGCATCTATACACTTCCCTACTACCGTTCGAGGCAACGACAGCGATGTCCGAGCAGGCTTCAAGATTCTCAGCTCGGCGATGGAATCAACACTGATCTACTATCGTATCGCTCTCACATCATGAGCGGATGAAAGCGAGTCGCTGATCAGACTACAGAGTTCTGCAACGAATCACTCATCGTTGACCGCGGCAACTCCAGCGCAGCTTCACAGACCACGGACGGCATCTCGAGCTACACGGAGGTGGGCCGATTGAGACTCTTCGACATGAAGGCTTCTCCGGACTTACCTTCGTACGTTGAACCGCTGCGTCTCACCATCTTAGTTGATAACAGCGTGGTCGAGGTGTACGCCAACGATAGATTCGTGCTGAGCACTTGGGTCTGGTGAGTGTCCCACGAATACATCCTATGACAACAACTGATGGGTTGCCAGGACGTGGTACACTGCTTCCAATCAGATCGCTTTCTATGCCAGCGGATCTTCGGCCGTCCATTTCGGCGAAGTGCAAGTGTATGAAGGCTTGGTAGATGCATGGCCAGAACGGTCGAGATGACGGAAGGTGCCGCAAGTGACTTTCAGTCGCTGGTTGACTTTTTATCTAGTTACTTCGAGTACAGACACTGCATCTTCAAAACACGTTTCTTCGCTTTTCTTTGGAACCGCCTCGCCATCTTGACTGTCGACTGGACTGTCAACTCGCAATGTCCACTTCGGCTCAGTGTCATGTGCTCCGCCGCTCGTCAACCTTCTCTCATCCGACGCGACGTTCATCTCTACATCACTCCTGAGAATCCTGCTAGTGCTCATCTCCGGCATGATGTACGAACGCCTCTTGCTGCTTCCATCCGGTATATGGAAGCGCTTGTCAACGCGGAGCGAGACGTACAGCAACAATATGAGTAGCTCCGGAAAGAACTCAATGCAGTAGAAGGCGCCTTTGCTGTCATACCAAGCCGGATCGGTTAGGGGCCGAGGTGACTCCCAGGTGGTGCCGCACCGGAAGCCAGCGATCAAAATCGACAAGCCAACGGCCAGCCCCAGAACCATCTGCTTGTGCTTCATGTTTCCTTGGCCAAACTCTTCGACATGTGCAGACTTCGGCAGTACCAGAGACGCCAAGAGTATCGCCAAAGGCATCACAGCAAAAATGGTGATGTAGGTGAGTGACGCCAGGGTAATGTCCCGCGCGACGTTCAAGGTATGCCGATTGAGGGTGTAGAAGGTGATCACGGTGAGCACTATTACCAGTATGATGGCAACTCCAATCAAGACGTAGAGCACCCGACATGCCCAGCGGAACGCCGGATGCCAGCCAATCTCCGGTTGTCTAGCTCTCAATATGCGTTGGGCGAACAGCAGATTGATGATGTAGACGATGAGAACTCCAGCGTTGACCTAAGAAGCGATGGGTATAAGGGTCAGCGGATGTCTCACAAACTCTGGAGTTCTTTCAGACGTCTGAAACGGCCTCCCGGGGGTGCTACCCATGAGATACGTACGAAGATCTGAGCGGCAATGGCGACATCGACGTCCCTTGGCTTCGTCGCCCAAACCATCCGGAGAATCATCGTCAACACTCGAGCCATGCTGAAGCCGAACAATAGAGCGGAGATGATGAACTTATGGCCTCGCTTGCGGTTCATCTGTAGGATGGTCATGTTGGCCACGGCGGAGGAGAGGTAAAGCAACATGAATATTGTGCATATCGGTACGTCGGCGGCGACAGTCGGTTGCCCACCGACGCCTGCGGTGCGAGGAGGGTATGGAGGCTATTGCGAGTCAGCGCAGATTCATCACCATTCTGAATCAGCAAGCTCACTCCTTTCGCCATGGGTGTCGCCATGGCCTATTGGTATCAATGATGTCGCTGGAAGATACAATCGTGTCTGGTTGTCGAACTCGTATTGAAGACGCGAAGTTCAATGTTGATGCACGATGATCAGGTTGCTAGCTTTTGAAACTTGCCTATATACCAGGGCGAGCGAATCCCACTCCGGTGAAACGGTCGAGGAATTGGCGTCCGTCGATGGGATCCGGCAACATCTATAAACCCGTTTGTTGGGTTGCCTGCGACGAAACCGAACGTCGATCGTTTCTCATCCGCATCAGCCTTAGAAGTCAGCCAATGATTCAAGTCCGTGGACCCCACTTTCGCTCTCGGACAAGGAAACGGACGAACGTCGGAGAGCGTCGCGGACGAATCCTCCATCCCACGAGTCCTCTCTCACATCGAATCCTCCGTTACGGACGGCCTCTTCATAACGGGCACGCTTTCGGCGTTCTGTACCAACAGAGTTTCACTGCTGTCGCACCGGTGATTGGGTGTCGTCGCAGTATGTGACAGCCATGTCGCACGAATCTTCAAGCCGGGCTCCGAGGAAGGGCACAAAGAGTTGTACCGAATGTAAGCCGTGTTGGCCTGCTCAAGGTGATATGTAAAGCACTTCTCACTCACCACTGGCAGGCAGACACCGCAAGATCCGTTGCATCTGGCCTTCTGAGGACGCAGAAGCGTGCAAGAACTGTCTGGAGCGGCGGAGGAGCTGTGTGCCGCAGGAAGCTGTCCCGAAAGATGCTCGATCCACTCGTATCACGTCGCGAGACCGCATCAATCGTCTCGAGGGCAATGTATCTGCTCTCTGGAAGATGGTTCGGAAGCTGGAGGGCACAGCGACGTCCCGAGACACCGAGCTTGAGGCCGCTGATGTGAGAGATCTTGACCCTTTGGGTCAGTCTAACAACGAGCCGATGGACGACAGTGATGAGTCAGATTCAACGACATCCGAATCGTCACCTGTGAACCGCCCGACGCACCTGAGGCAGTTCTTCGAGGACGGTCCACTCGGCTGGGGGAGCGGTCACCCTGAGCAAGACGTCGCGAGTCCGGCCATCGGCCATACTTCAAAGTCTCGTCTTGCTCGGGCAAGGGCTGCCTTGAAAGCTCTCGTGCCTCCCAGAGAAGAAGTCGCGGGAATAGTCGGCCAATCGATGGCATGGATGAACGTGTCCCAAGCCTTGTTTCCGGTAATCCATGTCATCAAGGCTGGAGAGGAAGTGCTCTCACAATGGGACAAGGTCCAGGACCCTGATGTGCATCCAACGACGATAGCAGTGCTGCTGCTATCTATTGCAGTGACGGTGCAGCAGGTGCCGCCAGAGTCTCTTCCGCGCTTTGCTAACGGGCCAGAGGGCCGGATGTCCTTCGTGCGCAAGGTATCTGGCTCTGTTGAAAGCACCATTGTTATGGACGATGCTGTTGCTGCAACGTTAGAAGGCATCGAGACTTCGATCCTTTGGTTGAGACTGTGAGTGCGAAGAGGATGGCTTCCGATCGAATGTCTCGACTGACAATCGTCTCAGACAGCTAAGCTATGCCCGACTGCAGCGTATATGGATCGTACTGCGGCGAGTGATTGCAATGGCGGAGATGATCGGTCTGCCGAAAGCAGCCTCGCAACTTACCAACCAGAAATTTAATGGCCACATGGGCCCAGCATCACCTCCAGGCTACCTACGTACGACTGGAGCGTCTCTGTGGAAGTCTATCTGCACAGTCGATCGTCTAGCGGCGATGATGTTCAACCTCCCGCTTGGCACAGCACACCACCCTTACCCAACAGAAGATGCAGTCATCGTCGGGGGTCAACTGGTACCGCAAGCGTACCTCTGCCGTCTAGCAGCCGTCGCCCAGAGCGTCCAGGAGATCGATAATCTTCATTCCTCGGGCATGCCTCCTGCACAACTCTGCGAGACGGTCTTGAGAGCAGACCAGCAGATCAGGGCACTCGCTGGACAGCTACCGCGACAGTGGTGGACATTGGAATCTGAGATGCTTGGGCCGGAACATGTGCTGCAGCACTTCCATCAGTACCTCACTGTGAGGACCCACCTGCAGCTGGCGCTGAAGAATGACCAGAGTGAGCAATTCGCCTACAGCAATCTCTTGTGCACGCAGGCTTGTATGGATCTGGCCCAGCGATACGTAGTGCTCAGACGGTTGCTGCCTCCTGGCTTCTTCGCTTGCAGGGTTGTGGATCTTCAAATGTTGACAGCCGCCATCTTCTTGCTGCACAAGCGCTACGGTGCCGAGAACATGCAGGATTCCAGAGCCGTTTTAGCCAGAGTTTGCGAGACGCTCGACGTGGCATCCAAGCAGCCAGGCGGCGACTTCGCCCTACAAGCGGCACAGGCTATACGATCGATGAGCGGTCTTCTTGACAGTCCCGCACAAGCTGAAGCTAGCTCGCTCACATTGCGCATACCGTTACTAGGACGAGTTGCTGTTAGGCGGAAGCTTGCCCAGGCTCAACAAGCGAGTGATCATCCCCGTGCTTCCGCGGTGGCTCGACCGTCCGATCGTGCAATGGGGGATGCCCGATTGAATGCAACTGCTGCCATTAGTCACGACATGCCACTAGCCGGGTCAGGCGCACCAATCGAAGATCCAATGGCTTGGTCGATGGAGATATCGGAGATCCTACCATTCTTGACAGATGAGGCCTATAGTCAAGACGCTTGGTTCTCGATGGACGGTCTAGATCCCAATGGAAATGCTAGTTTCGGGGCGTGGTGAACATGCGCCCCAAGGTCAAATGAACAGAACCAATTCCGTTCCCTGTGAAGATATGTTACATGCTGTATCATCTTACTCTTCATCACCCTGGCAGCCCAACGCCCATCCCGGTCCAGCATACCCGCGCCTGTCCTTCATCCAGCATTACTTCATCAACCCTACTCTCCATCACCGATGCATTATCGCTTGCAAGTCCTCGACCTTGACCTTTCCAGCCTCGCCAAAGGCTCTCGGCCTCGGATGATCCGGCAGCACTTTATCTATCAAGCTTTGCCTCGTATCTATCAACCTGCGGAGTTGGTCTTTTGAGCAAATCAACTCGCTCCTGCGGAGGATCTGGACGGAGCGGCAGGCGCGGCAAATGCATTGCCAGGTCGGGTCGCCTTGTGCTCTCATTCGGATTGGAAAGTCGCGCATGTTGTTCACCTCATCGCGAGAGTGGCAGGTGTATGTGAAGACGAGGACGTTGCTGCAGTGGGTGCAGGTGCGGATCTGGGAGGGGAGTGACATTTTCGTTATCCTCGGTGATCGTTGGCGGTCGTAGTTCCGAAAAATCTGGCTGCTTGGATGGTATGAAGCTGGGCGTAGAGTTTTCACACTGGAGCCAGTTCGTAACTTCAGGATTATCTCAACAGCAGCAATTGACGCAGCTTAAGGAGAGCGTTTGAATGTGAAAACTTGTGCAGAAGGCAGGTTTCGTTGCACCATAACAGGTCTGCGACGTCTACGGGCGGCAGAAGCTGACGCGATATTGACATCATGTTGATATCCTGCCGTCCCTCTGAAACGCCTGCGACAGGTTGGACCTGCATGTCCCTTGCGAGCTCTCATGGGAGGGTCCTCTTTCGGTCTTCCGTCCGGGTGTGCATGATACAGGTCCTTTTCCCACCGTGGCTGGTGGGATGGTTGATGGGGTCGAGACTCGATCGACTAAAGGGACCGACGTGGCTGCCATCGAGTTATAGCATAGCGTAAGGTGGTGCGCGGACGGACGGGAAGATGTTTGAGGAGACAAGAAACGTTGGAAGCGTGGAAGCAACTTCACCAAGCCACCCGCTAGCTTCCATACTCGGCCGTCCAATCAAAGCCAGTTTGGCATGGAGTCACCACATCCATCTTTCGACAACAACTTGGCATTGTTGACATCCTCTCCCATGTATGCCACGTTAACGGGCCCCTTTGACATGCACATGGTGGGTGCTCCGTCGACAGGTTGCCGGCACAGCATTGGACTTATATTGGCCACCCTCATTGAAGCGAGCCTACTGATGAAGCCCAAAATCATGCTGCCTTCCATTATGGACGGACAGTCCCTTCAGCTCTCTACTAGGAGGTAGCGGATGACGCGAACTACTATAAAGTGAGCGAAGTGTTGAGATGGACTGACTGAAGACGACATCTGCAGCCTGCTCGCTCAGCTCGCTCGCTTACCGACCAGTCTGCGTACAGCTCCTCGTAATGCGGAAAGACATATACTTGCTGCCTCACAAGGCAGGCGACTGACGGTAGTATACAAAAGGGTCCTCTCCACCAGCGACATCAATAATAAAGCCAAAGCACAAGATTGACTCTACGGAAAACAAGGCAACGATGACCTCTCAGATCCTACTCTTCCATCAGCCGCGCAGTGGAAGTGAGTCCTTATCCCTATCTCCAAGGTACTGATAAGTGCTGACATCTTGGGTACCAGGCCATCTGCTGGAGCGTATGCTCTTTAACAAGCAGTCAAATGTCAAACTCCTCGCCCACCACTTTCGCGGCTCTCGCGGGATGCAAATACGATGGCTTGGTGATCCCTTATACGAAGACGGGACGCTCCAGGACGATCGCTTCAAGTTCGGTGATGCGATCCGCAAAGACCTCGACGTCTGGGAAAAAGCTTTACAAGACGCCAAGGACGACGTGAATATGGCCACTTATCAGTGTCACACAGATGACTGACGATGGGACAGGGCCAGATACTGTCTGTCGTCCTCGAGAGCTTCTATCCCGTATCTCCCGAGACAGCACTGAGGTACATCAATCTTGCTACTTCGCACGAGCTCGGCCCACCAGGCGGAGAGAACTGTACCATGATACCTGAAGACCTGTTACTCCGACCAGGCACCATACCGATTCTGACGTTTCGACACCCCAAGCTGGTCGTACCTTCCGCTTACCGCGTGATGAAAGACATGGGGCTGCCGCAAGGTGGTGGGAGAGCCAACTTTCTGGTCACAACGTGCAATGTCTGGAATTGCGTGCTCTACGAATTTCTGAGTCTTCCATGGATTTGAGCCGCTAGTGGTACATTCTGACGACTACATGACGAACGAGGACTTTGTACGACACCTGGCCGACAAGGCGGGCTTGGATTCATCGAAGGTGCAGTTCTCCTGGCCAGCGTCTACCAAAGAGGAACTGAACACTACGCATCCGATGTACTACGCAAGCCAAAGCACATTACTGAATTCGTCGGGCCTAATGTCGGATAATGCGGCGAAGAATATTGATCTGGAAGCAAAGGAGAAAGGTTGGAAGCAAGAATTCGGGGACGATGAACCCCTTGTGCGGGAAATGGTCGATATCGCAATGCCGTACTATAAGTACCTTTACGAGAGACGGCTGAAGATGTAGATCTCCATGATCGATAGGCTGTGCTACAGGGAGCCCTTACTTTTCCCTCCCACCCGTCGGCTTTGCTTTCTCAATATGCGACCGCATCTTTTTCAAGTCCTGCTCCGTCAGCTTGAGGTTCCTGGAGCCGAAGTTCTCTTCTAATCGCCCGGCTTTGGTGGTACCAGCAATTGGGATCAAGCCTTGAGCTTCTACCCACGCCAAAGCGATCTGCCCTGAAGTGCAACCTTTGCGGTCGGCGAGCTTCTTGATCTCCTCCACGATCGCCTAAATTTCAGTGTTGTTGTTGGTCTGGTCGGTTTTGGTAGCTGTTCTGGTCACCACTGGTATTGTTCTGTTCTGGTCAAGGCATTTTGACGAACTGTTCGGTCTTGGTCGAGCATATTCTGCTTAGTCACCATACTAAATAGCTGGTCTACCATTGGTGACCGCCAAGAAGCCTTGTTGGTCACCGCCAAGGGGACCTGCTGTTCGGTCTTGGTCAGAGGGTCGATACCAGAACAGACCAGACCAACAACAACACTGATATTCGCCTTGTTTTTGTAGAAATTCTCGCCTTGGAACTTCGGGACTGTGGGGACGAGAGGTCAGTATGAATAACAGAGGGAAAAGCGTGGCGGAGAGGGAAACTTACCTGTCCGACGGAAGTCTTTCTCCGCAAAGTCGTCTGGTGACTTGTAGTCGAAGTCGTCGGTCAGAAACCCTTTCCCGAGGGGACTGAAGGCCACGTAGGCTATGCCCAGTTCCTTGGCCGTCTCGATCAAGCCATCCCGCTCGTGGATGGTCTCGAAGGCGGAGTACTCGGCTTGCACGGCGTCGATCTTGGCGACTGCGGTACGTCAGCTTTCAGTCTAAACAGATCACTGTAGAGACTCACTTGAGTTTGCCTTGCGAAGTTCTTCTGCAGAGCATTCGGAGACACCGATGTACTTTGTCTTGCCTGCTTTGCGGATCTCGTCAAGTGCCGGTATGGACTCTTCGAGGGGAGTCTCTGTTGGTCTGAGTTAGCCCTGGAATTACAACAACAGCTCCTACAGGGTGTTTACTAACTGCCATCGAGGCGATGAAGGTAGTACAAGTCCGGAGCGAAGCCGAGCCTCTCGATGGTCCCGTCTATGTACTTCTTGATGTGCTCAGGGGAATTCGTGATCTTGCCGTCTTCGAAACATGCAAAGGCGCACTTGGATGCGACTGCTTCTCATCAGCGCCTACATCCACCTCCATCAATCCCTCGCGAGTCGGCGGAATCGACGCAGTCGACGCAGTCGTAACGAGTTGCACCGCACTCACTGAAGATATTATCCCGGCAATTATGTTTCCGGATGAAATCGCCAAGCAACTTCTCGTTCGCGCCGGCTTTGTAGACGACCGCTGTGTCCCAGAAAGTACAACCCATTTCGAGGGCCTTGAGAAGGACGGGCTCGGCTTCTTCCAAACTGAGATCATTGCCTAGGCCGAAACTGATGCCCATCGCGCCGAAGCCTGGCACTGGGACTTGGGTGTTGGCGAAGGGAAGAGTTTTGCCCATCACTGCGAATATTACGAAGTGTGGTGTTTGATGTCAGTATGAGGCAAGTTCCACTATCGACACGAATGGTATGAGAGAGTAGTATGATTGCTGAGAAGGGAAGATTAGAGACGTTCTACCATTGTCTCTCTTGAAGCTCTTGTATATTCTTGTTCCGCGGCGACGCCAAGGTAAAAGACGAGGCGAATTGGAGGTCGTACCCAAACCCGTCTCCAATCGGCATCAAGCCAAAGGCTCCTTTCCATACTACTGTAGAGCCGCTCGGTCTAGCACTTTGCAGGAAGAGGACATAGCGATTGAGTTCGTACTGCTGTCCGAAATGACGTACCGCCGGAGCCGAATCCAAGCCGTGTCGCCGACAGCCTTGCGATTGAGTGGCAGACGAAGCACATCAATACTCGACTCACTCAGGTAGTTGTACATGATATGATGCGTTGGAGCGAGGGAGTGAGAGAGTGATACGAGTTTACACATATCTATCACCCTCCGGAGATCAAACGTTCACCATAGACGGCGCCGCCAGATGTACGAGCAAGATCGTTATGTCTATGGAAAGAAGGAGCGTTTGAACGTTATCCTAAGATGAGAGCTCCAACAGAACATCCAAACAGACGACCATCAATCCTGCAATCCCAATCCGGATTCGTGGTCAGATCCCCGTCGACTCCTTCTCCTTCCCAACAAGCTCCAAGTAGTGTCCCACAACATCCTTGACAATCGCCTCGAAGCTCTTCAATTTCCCGAACGTTCCCTCGGTCTTCTTGTTATCTGAGAATGCTTCCATATGGGCAAAAGAGCCATCGTTACTTAACACGCCTCCGTTCTCGACCAAAGCTTCCGGGAAGAATTCCTTCACCACTTCCTTCGCATGATCCCATCCCGGTCCTTTCCCGTCTTGGGAGAGAACAAAGACCTGATTCCCCTCTACCTCCGACTTCAGAGACTCAATATGAGCCTTAGCGACATCGTCGACGTGGACATAGCTCGCTACCGCCGGCGGCATAGCATCCGTGATCCTGGATCCTACTGCTGGGCCCAGAAAGTAGCGGTTCGTTCCTTTGCTCTCAAACTCTCCGACGCTCTGCACCAAGTCGTCGCGACCACCCACATAGGAAGGGTTGATCCAGATCGTATCGAAAGCTGGCTTGTGCTCGGTAATCCACGTCTCGCCTCTGCGATGCGCCGCAATCTTCGACGCGACGTAAGCGACGATCTCGGCTGGGTACGGCGGTGGGATCTCATCGGCTCTGTCTTCTGGACCGAAGGCGCGATCGGTCGGGGTTTGGCCGGTGAGGACGCCTATGGGGATGATCGCGACCATTGAGCTGGTGACAACCACGCGCTTGACGCTGGGTTGCTTTGCGGCGGATTCGAACAGGCCGACCGTGCCTTGCACGGCTGGTTTGACGAAGGCTTCTTCCAAGTCCTCGCCGGGTTGGGATTTGCCGGCTAGTGGGCTGGCGATGTGGACTACGTACTTGACGCCTTTGACGGCTTCATCGAAGGCTCCGGGGGTCACGATGTTGGGCACGATGACGAACGACAGCTTCTTCGACAAGTCGGTGATGTGAGAGAGTGCTGCATTGGAGCGGACGACTTCAGCTTTGGCTTCGCTGCGCACGGCGGCGCGGACGTGATAGCCTTTTTCGAGGGCGTAGCGGAGCGTGCGGAAGCCTATGTGGCCTGTGCCGCCCGTGAGGAGGATGAGATCTTCGGGGATGGTGGATGCCATCATGATGTCCCGGGAGAGGTCGATGTGTGTGCCGTGAGAGTGCGGTTGTGGATCTTTGCTATGGGGTGTTAATGCCGACGCTGAATCCGGGTGTGTGGTTTTTGTCTTGGAGGCGGTCTTGCGAGTGATGTTCTACCATAGCAGCAGGTTGCTGAGTTTATTATAGGCGTTGGTAGGAGTGCGTACGTCCTCAGTCTTCTGCCTTGCGGAGATCCGTCGCCATCGCTCGTGTATGGATCAATTACTCAGCGCGGCAGTCCAGCCCCGATTACTGATCATGGATTTGCGAGGCTCGCTGGAAGAATGTGGCAAGTTTGCACTGCTGAAGTTTGGAGGAGGTGGCAGGCGCCTAGGCTGTAGCCCGATAGGGTGCTCTGTGGCCGAACATGACCCATTCTGGGAGCACGGCGGATAGCAGGACGAGGTCTTGCCTGTGTTCCGGAGAATTCTGAGGCCACTACCCTGGCGTACGGTCATTCAATGGCAGTTCCGTTGCAATCTGTGAGGTTAGTAATCATCGCATGTAAGAATCGGGAGGATACTATGCAGCCTGGAGGATATCAGTAATCATGCTCGCTCTGCCGTTGATAGATCAGCATGTCAGCATAGCCATGGAGTCGGCGCCCTTGACAGTGCCCTGTGCTTGAGACTGGACAGAGTGTAACTTCTCACCAGTCGTGCCTGCTGTATGCGGACGTTGCCCATCTGCTGGCCCACGGTCCCTGCGTATCCGGCCCGGACTATGCGTGAATCATGTGAATGCCGGAAGCGATTACGTCACATCGAGTGATCTTTCCGTTTGTCATGCGGGTCGGAACTTCCTACAAATTATTGAGATTGGCGTTCACCTTCCATCAACCTCTCATGACCGAACCGCTTGGGATGCGCACCTTCGCACCGCAGACATGGCAGATTCCAGCAGCAAAGACACCAGCAAGCTGCACCTAGAACTGCTGGAGCATCTTTGTGAGCTGTCTCCAGAAGCGAGAGAGATTGTCATCGCCTTGCCGCGCGCTGCGAAAGTTCAACGCTGGGCGACCGAAGCGGCGATTGAAGGTTTGAAGGAGGAGCTTGCTGCAGCGAAGAAAGACCTGGAGGATGTAAAGCAACAGATGCCGGTCAAGCATAGCCAGGCCAATGCGCGGTTCCAGGAAGAGCTTGCTGAGCAGAAGAGAGGCCGCGAGGCTGCTCTGGCGGAGGTCGAGCTGTTGGAAGGGGAGCTACGCGATTTGAAGGCAAATGAAGCGGAAATCAGGCGCCTGAATGGCGAGCTCAGTGCGGCGAAGGAGGCAGAGAAGCGTAGCGCGATCGAGACGCAGACCAAGGCCTGCGAAGCTGCCCAGCGTGAAGTGCAGGATCTGAAAGACAAACTTGCGAAGGCGCAGGAGGGGACTGATCACTTCTATGAGGAAGGACGACTCGCTGGAGTGAAGCGCCTAGAGGAGCGTGCAGAGGCAGAGAAGACCATTGCGTCGGAGAAGGAGGCTCGGCAAGCTGCTGAGGCAGAGGTTGAGCGTTTGAAAGCGGAGATCCAGGCGAAAGAGGAGAAGAGGGAGAAGCGGAAGGAGGCGCGGCAGGCTGGCAAGACAGTCGGCAATGATGTCTTGCGGGCAAATGCAGAGACCAAGACCGCGCAGGGCAAGCCACTTCCAGATGCACCTACAGGTCCGCGAAATACAGTCTTGCGTCAAAGTCTAGGCAACGTTGGGACGGCAGCTGGCAGTGAGCCCACTAAGCCCTCGTTGCGGCAATCTCGTCCCACGGACGCACATACTAAGCAGTCTTCGATCCAAGGCGAAGCAGAAACCACAACGGCAGCCGATGGCGCGCATGCAAATGTGCCGATACCGGGTGCCGCGATCCGGCAGGCGCTGAGCACGGTTGTTGAGCAAGCTGGTACAAGTCAAGGCGCGCAGGCAAGGCGAGTAGCACATTTACAGCCATCGACGCCTGATGCAATCACCTTGGTCCGGCAGAGTTACGTCATTGCCCGATGGATGACTGACGACCAAGTCCGTGAAGCGCTGTGGCGAGCGCAGCGCACGGATTCTGGGAACCAAGTGCAGCGACAGGAGGAGGTCTTGCGGAAGACGCAGATACAGCAGCGCACAACCGCGTCCCCAAACCCTCTCACCCAGCCAGCGCCAACTCGCAAGCGTGGACCAGAGCCTGATTCTCGTTCCGATTCTCTTCAGCAGGACATGAAGCGTCCGAAGATAGAGGACACAATGAAGAGGAGGACTCCTCAGTGCGAGACCTGCTACAAGAAAAACAGGTCTTTTTGCAACGGCAAGGCGAACTGCCAATACTGCAGCAGAACCACGTGCGTGTACGCTATGTGTAAGCGTGGCGAGGCGTGTAAGGAGGCGGGGTGTTCCAAGGTACATCCTGAGCAAAAGTGGGACGAGAATGGGCGGACTAGGCACTTGAAGAAGTCTTAGGCAGTGAGGCGGTAGGCTAACGCATGCGAGGGGATGGGCTGGAGGGGTGATACTTTGCCGGGTCCTTACGACACGGGCTGAGAGAGCTGCATGAAGCGTCAAGCTGATTGACGATGTCGAAGAGCCAGAGTCTGGAGCGCGTTTCGTAGACGAGATCGGGACGGCCGGTTGGAAATTACGGTGTGCGGGGCACAAGGAAGGAGCACGTTGACTGCTCATGATGAGAGCCTACGGTGTTGAGTAGACAAGCTTGCAATGTTCGTTCAAGCAAGTTGCCATTGCATGTCTCGGTCGCAGGTTCCAATACATGGACATCATGTTCATGGCTTCGTATATCTCCTTGGTCGTGAACGAGCCCGCGTGGTATTGCGCTGTACGCAGTGTCTTGCACCATGACTGTACACATGTAGCTTGTAATGTACCTCCGTCGTAGATTGGGCCAATCTCCGTTATCCAAAAGGAGCATGTGAATGCCAAGCTTTCGTTGACCAAGTGCTCGCCGATTACGTCACATCGCACAGTCTCGCCGGTTGTCGTGCCTGCCGAAATCTCGTGCAAAGTCTTTATGACTGGCGTCCATCCTCACTTCCTCACGACAAACATCTTTCAACGTCAACATGAGCGACCCAGGCGGTAAGAAGGTCGACGACCTCGTCGGCAAGCTGCTCCAGCACGCCCAAGATGGACAAGACCTCGCCACCGGCCTCGACCATGCCATCAAGGTCGAGCGCCTGGCGGATCGAGAGCAGATTGACCGCCTCAGAGAGGAGCTTGAGGCAGCGAAGTCGGAGCTGGGAGAGATCAAGGCGGAGCACCGGGAAGAGGAAAAGGCTCGCAAGGCTGCCGAGGCGGAGGTCAAAGGCTTGAAGGCAAAGCTCCATGCGCAGAGGCAGACGAAGCAGCAGATCACCGATGAGGTGTGCGAAAACTTGCGCAAGGCCGAGATAGAGCGTATCGGTAATCTGATCATGGAGATGAGGCAAAGCAGTGCGGACAAGAGAGCGCATTCGGGCGCCCAAACCTCCACTCAGCAGCAGCCAGGCAAGGGAGAGATTGAAGCGCAGGCTAGCGGAAAGCCAGCGAAGCCAGAGATCTCATTGCAGCAGCCTCGCTCTCAAGCTACTCAGCCGAACCAGCCGCCTGTCGCCGCACGCCCGCCACCGGCTTCATCTCCTGCTCTACCGTCCCCTTCTGCTATGGTTCCGCACCAAAGCACAGCCAAAACCGATTTGCAGGCGCCTAGCCGAGGGTGCTTGCCACCCCATCAACCTCATCCTCCGGTCCCGCAGCGGAAACCAGCACCAGCTCCTCTCGCGAACGGTGGTCACGGTGAGGATATCTTTGGCGATGATTTTGGCCTGGGCGATACGGACTATGACGTCGGTGCTGGCGAGGAGATCGACTTCAACAAGGAGTTCGGCGCGACTCAGCCCGGCGACGTCACTGGCCCTGAGAACGCTGATGAGGCGGCTCCGCGCAATGTCAATGCGAAGACCGAGACACAGGCCACACATCCAGCGACCCCTGACATAAGTCTGCCTCGTCTTCAGCTTCCGAAATCGCACAAGCGTCCAGCTGCTCCTCCAGCTCCGCGCCAGAGCACAGCTACGACCCAATCACCAGTCGCCAGTGGAGCGAAGGCTCGATCCCCGCTATCCAACCAGCCAGTCCCGCAGCCTACGCCGCGCGCGCCCGTTCTGCGTCTCTGTACAGGCGGCGCAAACACCGGTGCACCGACCGCTGGCGGAGTGAGGCTCAAACTTAAGCCCTCTCAAGCCACTCCACCACAGAAGCTACCTCAGCTCAAGGCGCCACCGCCACCGCCGCCTCGCAAGCGCACCCTCGAGCCAGACGCAGCAGCCCAGAAGACCAAGCGTACGAAGACAGACGGCGGTTTCGGCCAGGGCACCTTGCGATAATGGCATGAGCTGTGGTGACAAGTTGTGCATGGAGGATCATCCAGGACCCAAGGCTGCCAGAAACTGTTACCGACGATTTCCTGGTAAAGGGGCTGTCGGCAGAGCAGATTACGGCAGGTGGACTGAGCGCGGAAGATGATATCGAGACGAACGCAGAGCATGCGGCGAGGCTGGGGAGAGAGGATGGAAGTTTACGTCAGTATTCTAGGCGAATGTCTGTCCGCTCCTGGGCATGGCGTCTTATGTACTGCTGAGGTAGACGCAAAATTCATAGTCAGTGGTCTCAGGTCTCAAAGCACTGCGTATAAAGTGAGTTCGACAATATTGCTCGTGCCTACCAGGTACCGCTTGGGCTGAGTCCTGTCGCAGCGTTCGTGCCTACCCCATCCAGCCATTCTCTTCTCCCAGCTTCATGGGCAAGTGATCGTCGATCTGGCATAGCACCACCGAGCCAGCGCCGGCGTATACTCCGTTCATCTGCAAGTGTGGTGGTACAGGCAATGACAGTATCTCGGTAAGCACACCACAGCGGCATTGCACGGCTCGGGCAACCTGATTCAGCAGCTCGTAGGCGACCTTGCAGAAGAGCTCCTGGGAGATGGCAGGGATTGATCGTGAACTGCACGTTGCTTTTGCGTCATGCTTGATAGCTTTGCCAGATCGCGTAGATGCCGTGACCAGGGGCTTGTATACGCAGTTCCTGTGTCGTGGCCGTGAGCGCGCGTGAGGGCCAGCATAATAACGAAAAGTGAGATGTAAAGAGTGAGGTCGTCTCCATCTTTCACGTGTCATCGCCGTTCTCGGCCGAAAGAACAAAAGCCGGGGATTCGCGGAGAGAGTTCGCGGATGCGACCGGAAACGACTTGGTTGACCTTCAAACACCCTCGGGTTGGTCCAAATGCGATTACATCCGTACATGCGCTTCACTGCCGACGATAGGCGTTTGTATTGCTTCATAGTTACTGCGGCGGGACCGTGGTAGCTTCAGTGTGCGAGCATAAGAGCGGAAACGTGGGCTGCTCATACCAACTTCGAGGCCAGCGAGGAAAGCAAACGATTGGGAACAGAGAAAGTGGATACCGAAGGAGTGCACAAACTTGACAATCACCGAGCGCATCAAACAGTCCCGGAGACTGAGCACAGAGCGAGGATTGAGCACGGAATCACCAGCAAAGCCACCAAACATCGCCAACATGCCAACCCAAAGACCCTTCCTCAGCAACTTCCTTGCAGCATTTCGAGCCCACTCGGCCCAAATACCCAAAGCATCGCCTTCTATATCATCTTCCGCAGCCGCAGCCTCAACAGCCACAATTTGGACATCCGCAGGCGCATCGAACACGAAGTCACAAGCGCAGACTGGCTCTGAGCACGCAGTCACAAGCCCAAGACCAATAAACCAAAAGACCAACCCATACAACACATCCTCCTCAACCGCAGCTCAGGACAGACAACTCCAGCACATCGTAAGTCCATCCACCCACTTACCGCGATCACCATCTTCCACCGGCCTACCCGTCTATGGACCTCCCAACAAACCAGCACAATCGAGTTACTCTAGCTCTCAGGATTCTAGGATAGGCAGGAGAAGAGGCAGCGATAGCTCCTCCGACTCCGGCGGTTTCCGGGAAGTCAGGGCAGGAGGCAATGAGAAATGGTTCATTGGTGGGAGGACGGCGGGAGGGGAAGAGAAGTACTATAAGTTGAGTATGGTTAAGAGGGAGAGGAGCGCCGATCGGATTTCCGCTGATCGGCTGAGTCTTTGAGTTCTGGGTTGGTTGGTTTGGTTGGGCTGGGCTGGCAGGCTTTTGCAAGGAGTTTTGGGGTTCTTGGGATGTATATACTGAGAAGATCACTACTCGGTCACGGGTCCAGGGATGAAAGAAGGCTTTAGGACGCTCAGAGCAACATAGAGGGCGTGGGCATGATGTTACGGCGGTATGATGTGCATGACGTACAAAAGCGATGAGGCACTTACTACACGGATACGCTCACATATTTTCAGCAACTAATTGGCAAAGGTAGGTGGATGAGGTATGCATTGCATTTCAGTCTTTGGTTTTGTTGCGAGCCCTTGCACCGCTGATGTTTTGCTTGGCCGTCTACGTCTCCATTCCATTTCTCAAACCTCCATTATTGAGTGCCTCAATCATAGCAAAGACACACGCAGCAACAGCATTAGGCGCTACAGATGCCATCTCAGGACCTCCGCGCCTTAGGCTAGGTCTGGCGGGATGGTGAGCACGCAGTGGCCAGTCGTCCGGCACAGTCGGTACACCTACATCCAAGTGCATCTCCTCCATCTCACCAACCCCATCGCTCTGGTGACCTGGCCACATCCTCCCGGACTCCTCATCCGAAACCGAGACCCTTGGAGACGAAGACGGAGATCTCCTGGCTTTACTACCACCGACAGGACAAGGCTGTGTAGTCTTGCGATACCATTGCCCAAGGTGTGCGCGTGCTTGCCTCCCTCGTCTGCGGCGGAGGCATCTGGTCAGGATGATTAGGGTTAGGATGCCGAGGAGCGCTAAGGAGCATGCGGTGACGAAGATTGCTATTGTTGTTGCCTTTACTTGCTCGCTGGTATGTCGGCGGTCGAGCCTGAAGGAGCTGGTCGTCGTGTCTGTCAAGAAACTCCAAAAGCGGGAGAGAAAGGAGGCCGTTACCCGTGTCTTGATGGTGGCCAGCCATGCCATCGCCGAAGCGGTATTTCTAGGGGTGTACTTTGCGGGCGCAGAATAGTAAGAGGAAGTGTGGAGGGTACGCAGTATGCTCGGCATAACTGCT
Source organism: Neocatenulostroma microsporum (assembly GCA_022814695.1). Taxonomy (NCBI): domain Eukaryota; kingdom Fungi; phylum Ascomycota; class Dothideomycetes; order Mycosphaerellales; family Teratosphaeriaceae; genus Neocatenulostroma; species Neocatenulostroma microsporum. The sequence goes on from JAKLLW010000005.1 coordinate 67,442, forward strand.
TCTCCCTTTCTTTACACTTCCGGAGTGCTTTAGATTCGAGGTTTGCGAAGGAAGTGGGTACCGTGGACCTGCCCAGTGTATGAACTGACGAATATAGACTGACGGGATCTATGAAGGTCGAGACTCAGAGGCCTTCGTGGGGTTCGATGTACTTAGGGAAAGCCTACAACAATGCATTGTGTTGGGTGAGCTGGAAGGTACAAAGGATCTATCAAGCCCACGAAGAACAAAGAAGATGGAGGCTTTGCATGATGAGATCGTCAGCATGCAGTAACGACGACAAACTCCGTGGCTGATACCTGGCTGGGATTGACTCAGGACGGAAGGAACATGGGATATGGAAGGTGATGCGTCAGTACGGTGAGAGGGAGAAAGGAATTTTGTTTGTGATGCATTGTACTTTCTCTATGCTGATGAGATTACCCCGACCACTCGATTGCAGATCATTATCCACCCTTCTTCTTCTCTGCTAAGGTCATCTAACCGAATTACTCCCTCGCAGACGGCGCACCAAATCCGCCCACATGGTTCCTGCCAGAATGATAGCTAGGCGGCGGTGTGCTCATCATACTACTTCGATCCTGCATCTCGTACCCGCCACCGAATCCTGCCTCCTCGTCTGGAAGCCTAGAGCGACCTCGACCACTGCTTGCATGCGACCCGCCGTCTCCATCGCTTGAACCGTTCTGCCCGTTGGCGTACCAGCCCTCATGATGCGTCCGTCTCGGTTTGCTGCGCTGGACATACACTCTGGAATGAGATCCCGGGGCGCAGCAGGAATATATGCCGAAGAGGATGAGAAGGCCTACGGCGAGTGCCACCCAAAGAACACTGAGTGCGCCGTCGCCGCCGTCGCGGCGGACGAGCTTTGCTGCGGTGTTTGGAGTGCCGGCAGAGCCGGCAGAGCCGGCAGAGGTCAGTGTGGACTTGAGGAATGACCAGGAGCGGGAGAGGTAGGAGGTTGCTACTGAGGCGATCCAGGAGGGCTGACCGCTGGAGGCCGGCATGGCCGGCATGGTGGAGTTGGAATAGGAGTTGGTGGAGTAGTAGGAGTTGGTGTGTAGGGTATGCAGTAAGCTTCTGCCTGGCATAATTGCGTTAACTTGGTTGTGCTCGCTTCTTGTTTGAATCTCTGGGTTGCTGATTGGATGGGGTTGGGGATTCTGTGGGCCTGCACAGTATCCTCGTGGTGATGAAGGATTGGAGAGATGAAACTGGAACAATCCCAGCCGCTGAGCTGGAGGGTGTTCAAGTAGTGGTCCTCGTGACAAGGCATTGTGTTCTGGCGAATTCTAAACAAAGAAGCAGGTGAAGGCTATCGAGCGTCGAAGCCATTAACAGCGAAGGACTTTCGATACGTCGGATAAGGGGACTCGTGAATGCAGCGGGATTGCTGTCGAGCTCTCAGTGTTGAATGGTATTTCTACTGCCGGTCGAAGCGGCGGGCGTTGGAGATACGGCGAATACCGCGGGTGAGAGTGGTTGAGGGTACTCGATGGAAACGGCACATGGTATTCGAATAGTGGCTAATCGGACAATTGGTGAGCTAGAGTTGGGAAACGACATTGGTTATGCTATAGAGGGTTGTCAGACTATTCTCGCTCTCGCTCCTTCTCGGACACTCCCACAGGCTCATCTTCATCTCTCTCCTCCTTATTTCACCGTCAAGTTCTGCCTACTGACTATGCAGTGCTTACTCGAAGCTTATCCCAAGCCCTAACACCCGCGTTCCGGACAGGCATGCCTCAGGGTAGCTCGGCGGTGGTGCTGCCTGCTCCAGCGGTACCATCTCGTAGCTGTACGCACCAGCCTCCTCGTCCCTCGACCGAGTACGTCGATCCGAGCGGACGAGATAGCTGGCCGCATGATTGATCCCTACGAAGTCGAGGAAGGCCATCGCTAAGCAGATTGCGAAGGCGATCATGGCGAGGATCAGCACACCGGCGGCTAGAATGGTTAGGGCCGTGATCATCGTATCAGCAAAGTCCATGAAGTCTGAATCTGTTGCGAAGATGGAGCGTGTGGCGATGCTTGATGCTGCTGCTGGGGCGGTGCGGTAGTAGGAGGAGGTGTGCATGCTGTGGAGTAGGTTGATTTCCTTGCTTCACCCGATTTGTTTGGTTGCTGTTGTGATAACCTGGCTTCCTGTAGACTTGTAGATGTAAGTCTTGATGAGTGTGCGTGGTGTGTTCGTGTCTGGTAGGAGAAAAGGAAGAAGCAGGACTGGAGGATACTTATGCATCTACTAACGGAACACTGAAACAACAGATAACATCTTGTGCAGGTGAAGACTATGCCATAGTCAAACGAGAGGAACATTCACGAGACGGTCACAATGGCATTGTGTGCGCTGGTTGGCAATCTACAGTCTAGTCAACATTGAGAGTCGAATAGCAAAGAATCGCCATAGCCTAATCAGGGCTGGCAGCGATGTGTTGACGGGGCCATCGGCTCATGTCGGCCAAGTTTGCTCAGCGGAAGTGGAAATGGAAGGTAAAGGATGATGGAGTTGTGATGGGTACGGCACGCAGTGTACTTGTCTTACAGATAATTAATTGATGCTTCTTTGTATTGCTCACAGTAGTCACTCTGTGCATCAGCGAAAGCTCCTCGTCTCTTGGACTACTCAGCCTTCATGAATCTACATCCGATCGTCGCCGACTTAGATAGAGTATCTCCTCGCAGCCGTGGCACACACCTCGTCGTAACTCGGTGGGCCTGCCGCAAGCATCTCGTCCTCGCAGACAATCTCGACGATCTCGACAAGCTCGAATTGGTTGCCGTCGACATCCTGGACCAACCCTAGAGGAAGCTCGAAGTAGCCGGCCTCCTCGTCGCCTTGGCGAGTTTGCATATCAGTGTGCAGCATCCCTAGCAAGGCAGCGAGGATGAGGCACCCCAGAATGACACCAAGGGTTAGGGTAAGGCATGACATAGCGTTAGTGTCGCTCATACCGTCGAATGCGGATCGGGGATTGATGCTTGCTGCTGACGGCAGGGTGTGGTAGTGGGAGGACCTGTGGAGGCTGTGGAGTAAGTTTGGCATGGCTGTTGCCTGCTTGCTTTAGTCTCCGTTGGTTTAGGCTGGGGCTGTGATTGCTTTGGTTGCGGCTGGTGTGTTTTGAGTAGCTGTGGACCTGCACAGCTGTTGATGTAAAATTGGATGGGTGTAGATAGAGAAGTGGAGCTAGCTGGAGTGTTGATCGAGATATACTAGCAGGCTCCAATGTGTTTCTTTCTCCATCATCAAGAGGCGAACAACACATTGTACGGGTGAAGACTATGCGATTGTCGAGAGAAAGTCGTCTTTGACGGGAAGAAACAAAGGCATTGTCAGTATCCCCGGGACCCGTGCATGAGTTCCGTGAGTGCCTGGTAACAGTCGTTCCAGTACACCGTATGCTCGGCCATCATGCCAGTCGGTCGTAGACTTGTAATTGTACATGCCTAAGGTAGTAAGCCTTTCGTTGCGCGCTGCGCGTGGGCGAAGGAGGAAGTCGTGAAAGGAAGTCAAATCGCGTTGTCGTCTTTGATTGGTTACAGTACCGCACGTGACTGCACAACCATCCCTGCAATCCCCCGCGATCTTCCAGGGTCAACTTCGACCCATTGACCTTGACGCGACCTGTTCTTCTTCTCGCGTCTTACGATTGAAGACTTTGTTTACATCGTTACTTATTGTGTACATGTTTGACAAGAAGCCTTGGATGAAGCTTGCACCGAGCACGACCACGGGAACCACCACGAGGACGACCACGAAAGACACAGCGTAACGCCGGCAACACGACCGTTGGAAAGTCTCAGCTGTGAGCATCAACAGTTACACAGAGTGTAGGTACGCAAGCTTTCTCAAAGTCATTATTGAGCGGCGGCGGAGCGTGGATCAGCGAGTGGAAGAGGCAGCGGACTAGAAGACTAGTTTTCCACACAACTCTCTCCCCTTCTAATACAATGCAGAGCAACGCACCGCATCTTCAACCGCAGCGATCCATGGAAGAGCCACCGCCAGTACCACCCAAAGACACGCCAAAGTCTTTGTCAAGGACTCCCACTATGGACATCGACCAGGCACCTCCGAGCAGTTCGAAGCGCAAGCGAGAGGCTCACGACGACACCATCTACGAGTACCGCAATGGCAACCTTGAGCCAGTCGATCCGGACGCCCATTCACCAAAGCGGACTCGTTCGAACATCAGGCAGAGTGACACTGAGCACTCCGAAGACACAACGCCAGCCAAGCAGCGCACTATCAAACGTAAGAAGAAGGTCGGCAATCTGTCGAATGTCAACCTGAGGCATGCGGCAGAGCAGCAAAGGCAAGCCAAGGAGCAGGAAGCTAGAGAATCGAGGTTTCGGGAGGGCAGCCTGACGGATAGGCCGAGCGAGAAGCCGCCGAGTGCTTTCACCCGCATGATCCGGACCGACAGCGGGCACATCAAGCAGATTGACGAGCTGATGGAGGGCTACAACGATGATACCGCCGAGCCACAAGACACCGTTGAGGTCGCGGTGCAGCAGGAGAAGGCTCTATTGCCACAGAGAGTCGACGAGATCGCTGCTGCGCAGACGGCACAGAAAGAGGATGCAAGCGGCTTCTTCCGTTTCGGCCGCTCCTTCGCTCACAACTTCCACCCTGTTACCCTATGGAACAAGATGTGGAACGAGACGAGAGAAGACTTGATCCGGCAGAACATGGAGGAAGCTGAGCGCAAGCGGAGGCAGAAGGAAGAAGCAGAGGCTCGCTACGCCCAGATGAAGCAGGCCGGTCAGTTCTCTTTCAAGCCTGTCGGCAACATCAGGGACGCCCACAACGCCAGCGAGAGCTCTACGATGCGCGATTCGGCTGTAGTCATGGACAGCGCGCGTACGTCGACGGTGAGCGTGGACCAGCAGCGCGCCGATTCCCGCAACTCCCAGCTCCTACAGCCACCTGCCAAGGACGACGTCTCCAACCACTCTGGCAGCGAGGTGCCGGACACAGCATCGAAGTCGAAGGGCACATTCAGGGGTCGATTCTCGTTCAAGAAGCCATCCGTCTCCAATCTCAAGGATGGCCTGAAGCGCGCCTCATCCCACGTCAACCTTGCCGCTGCCGCTGCCGCCGGCGCAAACCGCGAATCCTCATCTTCTGTCTCGCCAGTCAAGGGCGAGTTTGATCAATCCACGCTTAGACGCTCGGAGTCGAAGTACGACCTCAAGAAGCAGAACAAGCTCTCCAAGCGCGTCAGCAATCTCGAAACGAAGCTCCAGCAAGCGAGGAGGGAGTTGGACGAGGCATTGGTTGAGGCTTCTCCGGCGCCTAAGCTGGGTACGTAAGTTTGAGGTGGAGATCCTTGTGCAAGGACGCTGCTAATGATCGGCAGGAAACAAGTACGAACGGTTCACTCCGCAGAGTACTCTGAAGAGACCCCGGTTCGTGCCAGGCAAGTTGCCGAGTCTGCCCAGTGAGCGGATTCTCAACCCAGAGCAATTGGGGTTTGGTGACGATGAAGCGAGCCCGGAAAAGAATGCGAGTGAAGTCCAGCCACGCAAAGCGGTTGATCTGAGTCCAGCTAGAGACATTGACGACATGCAAGATGAAGCTACTCTGAAGGCCAGACTCAACCGACAGTATCCACCACGCGCGGCTAGTCTCTTCAAGCTGGACAACGACAACATCTCTGACTTACCTCTGACTGAACTCAACAACAACGACAAGACCGAGAACGAGATCAGCGAGCTCACACAGGTTACCAGCGACCACCCTACCGAGATGGACCCCAACAGCATCACCAACTTCACGTCTGACGGCGCGCCGGAGATGGCAACCCAGCCACCAAGCGACTATGCCACCCTCGACGCCAAACTCAAGGCACTCGACAAGAACATCAAGGTCGCCAAGAAGCCAGCCACCAAGAGCAAGAAGCGCAAGTCGAATGACGACCTCCCATTCAAGCCAATCAGGGCTTCCACCGACGATGACGATGCGGAGTGGCAGGAGGCCAATGCCAACGTCACGCCACGCAAGAAGAAGAAGCCCAACAGCAAAGTCAATAGCAGTAGCCCGCAGCAGTCGAAACGTGCAAAGGGGGCTAAGAGCCAGCAGAGCTCTCCCAAGCGTGGTGCGGCGGTGAACGGGACGAAGAGCAAGCTCGCCACTAGCGATGCTGTCGACGAGGAGAAGTACAGCGAGGCAGAAGAGGACCAGGATACCATGGCGGGTGCAGTTCCTGAGGAGACTGAAGCCTCTGGCCGCCGCAGCATGGACTCTCTGGGCCAACCTCTCGAGCCGCTTCTGGAAGAGGAAGAGGAGACCACCACAACAACAACCGTCCGCCTTCCGCTGAACGACGAGCCCTCGAAGCCTACAGCCATGGCCACACCTGCCCGCTACAGCCGCCGCACAGGTCGCTCGCGCAGCCCGGCGAAGCGTGGTGCTGAAGAGGCGTTGTTAACTCGTGCCGCTGAGGCTGCGCAGGGCAGACGTCCGGGACGCTCGGCCAGCCCACCGCCGTTGAGCAATGGCAATGGCTATGAGATTGTTAACGGTGCGGTGACAGTGAAGCCTGGCGAAGGCGAGGTTCCGAGGTTGCCGAATGCAAATGGTGCGACTGTGTCCGGTGCAGAGGTCAAGACGATGATGGAGGAGGCAGTCGAGCAGAGTGCCGCGGAGAAGGAGGCGTTCGAGTGGCCGGAGGATGTGTTCTAGTCGAACCATGGCCGGCCAGGGCGAAGAGAGGTGGAGAGAGGAGGGTGGTGGTGGTGGAGGTGTGCATACGGTACAGGCGAGCTTTTGTGCATTCGACGAGGACACGGCGTTTAATGACGACGCTTCTACGGCCGGAAACTTGCTGCTTTGATTACTTTGAGCCTGCTGCTCTCTTGCACTGCAGCGTTGAATAAGCGAGGTTGCATGGCGTTACTTGGGCACATACTTGGCTTTACGGGAAGGCTTATGGCGTCACGGAGAGATTGATTAGTGGAGAGGGTCTTGTACATTATGAGACATACGACGGTTGTAATACTCTTGCTTCAAAAGTGCACGCCTGCTCGTAACGCTGTACATGCAGTTCTTCTTTTGGCTTCGTTTGTTTGTCATCCTGCGGCGAGCGGCAACCCGACGGAGACCGAAACACCGATGCTTTGGTGAGCGTTTCTCACACACTTGGTCTTCCAATGCCAATCACATTGGACCGCGAGGTTCGTGTCGAGGGCAAGCCATTGTGGACTCTGTGCTCTCGTCAACCAGCGAGTCTCGATAGCGTCTTGCTGCTGCCCGCTCACTGCGATAGGCTGTCCGTACGGAGAGTGGTATAAGAAAGGCCGACGTCTTCATTTCTTTGCCTATACATCCGTTTCTTCCACCACATAATAAGACACACGCAACGCCCAAGTCCAAGTTCATGCGAGAAGATGGCTTCCTCCGCCGCCGCGTACTACACTCCTCGCATCTTACTCACTTGGGTCGCATTGATCACTGCCATTGTGCCGTTTATTGCGGACTACAATGAGACGCATGTGTTCAACCCCAAATGGCCAGGTAAGTCTCCACCTCCATCAAACGATGCTCTTCAAAGCCCACGTACTGTACTGACACCGGCGTCCAGGACACGCCAAGTTCCACAACGGCCAAACGATGTCAATGGGCTTCTACCTGGGCGTCTGTACCCTCTGGAAGACATGGTACCCTGTCGAAGACGACAATCTCTGGACTGCGACGGTGATTGCTGCGGCGTACTATATCACACAGGGGAGTGCGTATTACTACCCTGGAGCGACAGCTTGGGGCCCGCCACAGCACTTTAGCGTGCCGTATGTACACCTGGTAGTTGTGTTGCCGATGTTGAGTCTTGTGAGTTTGGCGTATGGGATTGAGCGGTGGAGAGTTGGTGGGCTGAAGGGTGGGAAGGGAAAGGCGACGTGAGGAGGTAGGAAGTATCGTAGAAAGACCCCCCGAGGGCGAGGTCGCAGGATCAGGTCATCAGAGGTTGTGGGATGGAGTGAGAAAGGCGCTTCGAATGACGGTAGAAGTGAACTATGATGCTATGTACACGTACTAGCAAAAGCGACATCGCCAAGGCTCGGCTACTTCCATAAATGGAAGGCACAACATGGCTCCCACTTGATCATACATCGTGACCTGTTTTCATGACGCACAAGCTCTGCTCTTCTTCTCCATGGCCTCCACCATAGGCAGTCGTGCTATCGGATGACGCTCACGGCGGTTCTGGCATGCAGCAAGTTCTTGTAGCCACGGATTGCTTGACTATGGTCGTTCTGCGAAGGCGAACCGTCTCGTGCACAGCCGCAGGATATCCGCCACGCCTTTGCAGACGCTGTTGGCATAATAGTTGGTGGTCTCGCAGGCGGTCTGACTGCTCCGGCGTCCAGTATCGACAGCATGGCGTTGAAACCGCTCTCCCTCGGCTTGGCGTCTCCTCTCAACTTGGCATCCCCATGATGACTGCTAGCCGTCTAACAGTGCGAAAAGTTGTAACCGCGCCACAGCTCACAGCTCACAACTGTGTGAGGAAGCTTATAAACAATAGCGTCGCATTTGCGCCGTTCGCGATGCGTCCCAGTAAAGTCCCGAAGCCATTTCATAGCATGACCAACGCACCAAGGCAGACAAGCAACAGGGTACCAAGGGCAAAGGTGCCGGAAGGTCTGGTGGTAATGGCCGCACTGGTCTTGCCGGCCTTGCAGGTTCCTCCATTGTCAAGCCTGCTGACTCCCGCCGTGACTGCGACCTGGTACTGATGATAGTATTGTCCAGACAGGTCAAATGATGTCGTGACTGCGTTGTTCTGACCGTATCCACTGGCTTGTATCGTTTGTACGCAGGCTGCGGACGAAGCGGCTGTGTCGAGGGAACAGGACTCTGTAATGGTAGCGGACGTCTCGGAATATATGGCCTCGGTTGTAACCTCATACAGTGCTGGGCCCGCTGTAACCGTGATAGGCTGGCAAACAAGTCAGCGACTCATCCTGTCGGGCTCAAGGGAGTGCTTCAATACTTACAGCTGCGCCAACGCTGCATCCTGGGTTGAAAGGAGCGGACGTGCAAGCGATAGCATAAGTCGTCGTCCCGCTGCAGGCTTCTATGACCGAGGCTCCCCACGCCGCATTAGGATCATTGTTGTCAAGAAACATGCTGACGGTGCTTGTCTGGGCAGCGACGAAGCCGGCCGCGAAGGCTTGGAGAAGCCAGAGTGAAAGCATGTTCGGCAATGGTAGTATTGTTCCGGTTGTTTCTGTGTTTTCTTCGGTTTACAAGAGGTGCGAGAGAGTGAGAGTGAGGTAGTGAGGAGATGCTGTAATCTTACAAACCTGCTCTGCTAACAGGGCGGAGGCCACTTTATGTTCCAACTCCGTCCAAGTTCCGCGGTGACAATTGCTAGAGGGGTACTTGGGGAGAAGCAGGGATAGAGAGAGGGAGGCGACATCATCAAGCTCCCGGGCTTGCCGGGATGCTGGGCCGCTGGCATATATGGACAGCAGTAGCGTGAACGTTCTTCTTCCTGTATTTCCTACCGCAAACCATCAAAGGCTTCGCAAAACTCGATGCTATCCCCCTTCCAGAACTAGAAGAGCTGGGCTCGCCATATAGATACAGACCGCTGCGCTCGGTCACTGTCGCCCGGTAGGGTGATATCGTGGAGGAGGTAGCAGGATGTTATGATGAAGAATTGAAGATGGCCCAAAAATTCGAGGAGATTAGATCCAACGGGATCATATGCCGCGTGGCGTCGCGTGGCGGCCCCGGAAGAAGGCTATTAAAATACCGGTGACAGACAAGGGTGACCCAACATCCGCACTGCTCCAGACCGTGGTGTCGGGCGGCTTTCCCGAATGTCACATCAACGCGACAAACACACCGAAGAAGTCCGGGCATGATCTGTGGACAGCGAAGGAGAGCGTGGAAGACAGACGGACGAGACGGAGTAGAACAGATTGTAACCTATCCGACTTGATATGCCAGCGAAGACTGTTGACAGTCGATCACGAAGCAAGTAACGGCACACCACGTCAAGTAAATGCAAGCTGTCAAGGAAGGGCTGAAGAGTCGTCGTTTCGTTTATGATCGTTCCTCGACTACCACGCACAAGCGAAGTGCGCTCTTGTAAGATGCTTCAGAGGGCCCAGTGAGTTCACACTTCATGGCATCGCTCAACATTACTTCCCACCTCTCTGCCGCCTCGTCGATCCAGTGGGCACTATCACGCTCGACGGGTTCATTCGGATACCCAGTCCCGGGAGGCCTTCTGAGTAATCTGGGAAAGGTATCTCCTGCTCCGCTTCGCCTTCATCCACATCCTCGTCCTTCGCCAGACACGCTTTGGCGTCTTCGACAGCAACGACGTCGATCCACACGGAGAACGTCGAACCGTCTCGCTGATCCACACGGTAGCCCTGTAATCCCGCATGGCCAATCGCTTCAACCTCCTTTGTGCTTTCTAGGCCGGTGTGGCCGGCGGCAAGTGCTTCCTTCCTCGCCTCTGCTTTCTGAGCTGATAAGTAGGCGCCGGCGAGCGTAATTCCGTAAGTGTCGCCACTGACAGCGCCGAGTGAGTATGTAAGGACGACGTAGATTTGTGGCTGAGTAGACATCCTGTGCTCCTGAATATCGAAAGAAAGGCGAGATGCTGAAGTGGTTGACGAGAGCTTGTACGTCCTTAATATCGCGAACACCGCTCCGTTTGTTGCTTGCGCACCTAGCAACCGAAGTCGATTGACAAACGGCTCACGTGATCGCCGAATTTGTCTTGCTCGTCTACATCAGGATCATCCTATGTGGTCGGCCGTTATCGATGGATTTGAGGTCGAGGAAGGTATGAAGGCCCGGGTGGGTGGCACTTTCCTCACGAATACGGCACGACTCACATCAAGAGGCTCTGACAACTACCCGTTCGACGAGTACGCCGTTCTGAGAACGGCGAAGAGTATTGGCTACTGTACGATCGATCAGCGGTCAAAGACAGGAGGACAAGTTGGATACGTCGAGTGATACATCAACGTAGGCACAGAGCTATTACTGAGGGATCAGAAAAACCGTGATGGGATGCATGGTACAACACGCCTCCCCAGCACGACTTGCTCGTGAGAGCTTCCGTCCTGCTCCATATATTCTTTGCCATACCCGTATAATGGCGAAGGAGCAAGATCGCACATATCAGTCGTCACCTCATCTCGCCGGACTTCGCGGTAGTCTTTGACCAGGCGAGAGCGCAAAGTTCGCAACCGGTGGCGTACTCTTGGTTGGACTGTTCACCCGAGGCGTTGTCGCTCCTTTGCGACTCGGTGAAGCAAAATTCGAGATGGGCGGCATCTTGGGTGAAGCTGTCCAGTTTGCGTCCAGGTTCCTCGCTGGCGGCGACAATGCAAAAGGTTCGAGCTGTTTTCTCCTTACTGGCTCCGGACTCGATGCCATGGCCTCAGCGATGTCCTCGTCCACGTCTCCAACTGGTCGACTTGGCTGCCAGCCTGCCGTATCCGCCTGCAGCATATCCGTAACCCGATCTCTGTGCTCCACCAGCATGTCGCTGATGTTGTCTGCGGGGCTCCTGAATACGTGCCCAAATCGCTTCTTGATCTTCTTGGCGTACTCGCTTTCCCAGAAGTTGTGCTGATCAGCTACGTATACCAGCGAGGTGGCGTAATACCATTTCGGAAAGTCCTCGTTCGTTGCCGACTTGCAGCTTTGCAATGGTACATCCTCAACAAAAGAGATTGCTTTCGTAACACGTTCTTGCGCGCGATCTTCGTTCTGTTTGATCCAGTTTATGATGGCGCCATGGCCCGTGTTGGTACCTAATAGGAAGACATGAGTTGCGTCATTGAGGTCGATGTAGTTGTCCCAGAGGTATTCCAGAAGCTGTGTCGCTTCCAGTGTCCTGGCGATAACTGAGTCTGATGCTTCATGCTCTTGCGAATCGTCTTCGTCGATAGTGATGTGCTTCGGTAGGTTGGCATCGATAACGGCAAAGCCTTGCTTAACAGCCCAGGCCACATACGTCTTTACAATATCAGTCTTCGAACAAAGTCAGCTGTCTGTCTGCAGTCACGCAGTACAGTAGAGGTACTTACCAGCCAAGTGTTGTGCAGCTCGATCTTGCCAGTCCGAGGGTCTGGTGACGCAAGCACTTCTGGTGGGTCGTGTAATATCACCAGCAACGGCCGGGCATCCATGTAGTTCGGCGTAGCAAGCACCTGATTCTCGAAGGACTTGGACAGTTTCTCGTGATGCACGAACAGTGGTGACATCTCGTATTCATCCCATAATGTGGTAGCTTGCCACTTGCGCACAACATCGTGCATCCTCTCCCCATGCAGCGGTCCAGCGAGACGAGCAGACATGTCCTTGGGATACAAGCAAGACCAGAATTTGCTTTGTTGCCTCATCACTAGCTTCACGTCGTCGACGCCTGATTTTGTGGGATTGACATCCTTCAATCGATCAGGAGGCTCTCCCATCAAGGTGCGGCCCACAGCGAGTGCAGACTTTGCGATAGAGTCGAGATTGTACCCTCCCTCCAGGCACACCGCAACCCTGCCCTTCGCAAGCGACATGAGCATGTGTGTCATGTGAGCGTATCCGGCCGGCGTAACGTGGCATTGACCGAGCATGTCGCCGTGAGCAGCGTCGAAACCTGCTGCGATGATGACAAGGTCCGGGTCAAACTCCCGAGCGATCGGCATTACCACCTGCTGAAAGGCGTAGATGTAGTCCGCGTCGCCCATTCCGTGCTTTCGCCAGGGTATATTCACATTCGTGCCGAGCCCAGCACCTCTGCCGCAATGTAAGTGATCACCGTATGGTCCACGCTTATCCCGATACGAGAGCTCTGGATAGAAGTGGCCTCCTTGATGCACGTGTAAAGATACGTAGAGCACGTTGGGATCGTCGTAGTTGGCCTGTTGTATGCCGTTGCCATGGTGGACATCCCAATCAAGAATGAACACCTTACGACATTGCTCACCGAACTCTCGCTGGCACGCTTTTGTAGCAATGCTTACGTTGTCGTAGAAGCAGAAGCCTTTGATGTCCTCTCGTTCAGCATGATGTCCAGGCGGCCGGATGACAGCAAAAACATTCTTCACTTTCCCAAGCAGAATGGCACGGCAGGCTTCGATGGCACCGCCAGCTGACAATGCTGCGCAGAATGGAGTGTTGGGTGAGAGGTAGACGGAGTCCATCTGCCCCTGCTCATCAGGATGCTGAAGTTCTTTCACCAGCTCTTCTGCTGTTTTAGTACTCAGAGTCTGAATCCAGTCCCAATGTCGCTCTGTGTGCACAAGGCGAACTTCTTCCTTCGTAACCTCACGAGCGTCGATACGGCCCATGTAGAATTTGGACATCTTGGAGTCGCTCTCTGTCTTCCGCCATGCCAAACCGGCATGAACAAACGCCTCGAAGATCGCATGTATGCGTCTCGGGTCCTCTGGGTGCACGTCATCTTGCCGCTGATCTGGTTCGACGTGAAAGCGCATCCGTACATCGTACACGAGGCCAGTCTGTGCGGTGGCGTATGGCAGATGTTTGAACTTTGCTGGTCTTGGTGCTTCCTCACGAGGATCCAGTTGCATTTCGATCTCTGCTTCGCGCTTCAGTCCCAAGCCTTTGAGGGTCGGTGTGAATGACTTGAGGCGCTTAGTCCTGTCGAGATGGCCGTTGCTGGATGCATCTGGCTTGGCAGCTAAGCCCAAGCCTAGGGATGTATCCGTGAACTGTGTTAAGTTCTCCGTAGATGCAAGCACATTACCCTCGTGCATAAGCACATCACTTCCATCATCCAGGTCCATCACCGGCTCTCTGGATTGTAGTGCCAGTGACTTCACACCTGTGGTGTCACCGGCTCATAACGCCAGTGCTTCACCTCGTTTGACTTCAGAATGGTGTACCTATATTGCTGGTTAGTAACCCAGATGTTGGTGAGCCATTGCGTTGCAGTGAGTGATATAAGTCAGCGGCAAGCAGAGCAATGCAGAGCATGGCAGGCTCTGTGGCCACATGCTCGCCGTTTGCTCGTGTATTTGCGGGTGTGATTATTGCAGGTGCGCGTTGCGCGACGCCAGGATTGCGAGGACAGAACCTACCACGACAAGGGTATATCAGTGCGTCGCTTTTCTTCGCCGCAGTCACGATGCAGTCAGTTCTGAGGCAGCCTGTGAAGTGTAAGGCGGTGCCAGGCCGGTAAGGTAAGGAGTAGTAGTCTCTTATTCGCGTAGTTGTTTGTTAGTAAGTTAGTAGAGGACCTAGAAAGTCTTAGCTTACTACAATCTCAAGCGCGCTAGCCTGTTTGTAGAATGTAAGCTAGACTCTATTAGATAAGCTACTTCTATTCTATTATACTAGTAAAATACCTATCTACTTATAGTTCTTAATCTTCTATTACTATAGTACTAAGAACGGTTCTCTATAGTACTAGAGAGATAGTTATAAGATTCTTTTAGATATCTTATAAGCTCTTAACAAGTTAGAGATATTAAGCTAGCCTTATATAATTATAGTAGTACTATATATAGATATATATAGTATTACGTAATCTAGTCTTCTACTAGTATAATATATATTAGGGAAATAGAGGATATAAACTAGAGCTATTTTAGATACCTTGGGATGTATAGCTTCCTATCAGCCAGTTACTGTAGGGTACGAGTTTCAGTCTACCGAATTGAGAAACAGATGTCGAGATTGGCAATACGGTAGGAGGTAGTGCGATGAACATATCATCCTTTGCTGACCGTAGACCACTGTCTGCTCTCCGCACACAGACACGCTTTACAAGGAGCGGGGTATGGTCGCTCACGACAACTACATGGAACAGTGTTCGTCTCGAAATACGCTTCTGTGCCGCCCACACCGTCAAACGTGGCAGCTGATTGCGTTTGTACATTGATGATGAGAAGTATGAGATCTTGAGGAATGCAACAGTTTCACGTTGGAAGGCCTCAACTGTCCCGGATGACCTTGGCCTTAGCCCTCACGCCGGACAAGAGCGATCCGTCCACCAGCTCTGATAGTTGCGCCCGGTTCGACCAAAAGCTTCTCAATCTTGGCCTTGCTCATATCATCTGGTACATTGACGTTGATCTCCAACTTCATTGCCTCCAGGATGACGAGGACTTCTTTTGGCTTGATCTCGTCGCCTTCTGCTTTGCATACCTTCCACACATTAGCGTCGACAGGGGCGTCGATTGAGGTGATAGCGGGATCTGGGAAGCTTCATTAGCATGGCTGTGCGACTTATTACGGCGAGGGGACATACCAGCAAGCAATGCATCCACAGTCCCTTCGTCCACCTGGTTCTTCTCCTTGTCTTCTCTCCACTTCTGCAAAGACTCGTTCTCCGCATTTACCATCTCTTCTTGGACCTTGGCCTGCTCTTGCCGCAGTCGCTTGACCTCGCCTGCTGTCTCCCGAAGCAGCTTGTTGTGCTCAGCCATGTCAAATTCGACGTCTTCCCATTCGAACTTGTATCTCCCCGAACGGAAGAGGCCGAGCTTTTCGTTCAGCTCCTCCTCACTGCACTGGTAGAATGTGAGTATGTCGAAGTCCTGGAACAACCACGGCTTCTCGATGCTGAAACCAGCCTTGTATCCAAGGTAGTCGAAGCAAGGAACAGTCCGAGCGAGCATCATGTATCCGCCAGGGCTGTCCACTGGGTAGATGGAGGCACATGAGCCACCCCATCCAAAAGTACCTTCTGGAGTAAACACGCGAGACGGGTTGGTCTTGGGTGATGACATTCTCTGGCGTGGATCGACGGGTAAGGAAACGGTATTGCCGCAGAAGAAACCGACGACGACCGTCATGAGTTCGCCGTTGAGCATGTTGTGCTTCAGCTGGTCCGGCGAGAAGGCGTTATTCTTTGCCACAAAGTCGAGGTTGTCCGGCAAGTACGGCGCATGTGGTCTTTGCGTCTCCATGTATCGTTGTGTGGCTTCTTTCTGCTCCTTGCTTTCAAACGATAGCGGCAGTCTAAAGCGACGGCAAGGTACTTTGATCTTGCTCAGGTCACCAAGTTTGTCCTCAAGCGCTTGCAAATGCTCGACAAGTTGGGCTCGCGGGAGCCTCTCACCGTCGTAGAACAGCGTGATGGCTGTACAGCAGCCGACAGTGTTGATGAGATGGTCCTTAAGCCAGGATGGTGCATCTGGCGCATGCAAATCTTTCTCCAAGGCTGTCACTCTGCAGCGGTGATTGATATCGAACTGTTCATTGCCGTACTCGACAAGCAGATGGTCGTCGCCGCCTTGACGATATCGCACCTGAGGTTCGTTCCCTTTCGCCGGTCTCTCCCAGATCACGGCCTTCCCGTAGTCACCAGACGGTATGTAAGTCGACGCGAGGGGCGGTGTTCCTTCGAAGTCGCCGGTATTGATGCCTTTCTGTGCCCCGTTCAGATACACTTCGACATTGCGGCGCATCTCGAGCGCTTCTTCGAGCGAAACACGCTTGTATTGCATGGTGTTGCCGGCCTTGATCTGACCCAGCTTCCACCAATCAGCGCGGATGACAGTAGTGGAACTGACGAAACCTCCAAAGTTCTGAAGATGGCGCGTTGAAGAGTCAGCAGAAGTCTCGGACACTTGACACGTTCGACTCAACATTCACTTACCGGGCAATCGACTGGGAAGATGCAAGGATCGTCGCCAGTCCAATTGAGGGCGCCTAGAGGATATCCGTACTCTACAAGGTTGCTGGGATGAGCGCCTCC
This sequence comes from Neocatenulostroma microsporum, assembly GCA_022814695.1. NCBI lineage: Eukaryota > Fungi > Ascomycota > Dothideomycetes > Mycosphaerellales > Teratosphaeriaceae > Neocatenulostroma > Neocatenulostroma microsporum. The sequence goes on from JAKLLW010000005.1 coordinate 84,142, forward strand.
TTCGCCTCCGTCTTTGCGTGCCCATTGAGGCGTACGAGGAGGCACTATCCGGATGCCGCTTCTGCTGGCATTGTGTGAGACCTTGTGCTCACTACCATATATCATTTCGATATCCTCAGAAGTGAGATAGCCTTCATCGTGCGGCCCCGGCATTGCCATGATCTCCCATGCATCAACATATTCGGGACGGAGATGTTCTGGCACGGAAGGATGGCCGCCGAGAGTCTCTGGTATCACTTTGGCGGTCGGGAGTAGATCTCCGGGAGCGAGAGCTCGCCCCTGATATCCACCAATGCTGACGAGCGGGCTAGTGGACTTGGAGCCAAAGTAGTCTGCGACCGCAGGCAAGCCGCCATAGATTGCAAGGTAGCTTCGACAGCCAGCACCGACAGTCTTGCCTATCTTCAGTCGCTGCCCGGCCTTGATATGCTTCCTTGTCCACATCGGTATCGGATCGCCGTCCAGTGTGAACTCCATTGGTGCCCCAGTCAATGCGACGACTGCAGGACCTATAAACCGCAGCTCAGGACCATTAAGGGTGATCTCAAGACCCTCTTTGCCACGCTCATTGCCGACAAGCAGGTTGGCAATGCTAAGAGCAATCGGATCCATGGCTCCCGAATGAGGTATGCCTTTGCCAACGCTGGGTCGCCCTGGCAGATCCTGTATAAGAGTATACGCACCGCTGGAGATGACATCGATGGCATTCGGTGCAAATTCGAAGCTCTTCAGAAAGCTCGTGAGAGTGTCACCGGCCTTGAATGTTTCGTCGTTCATGATCGCAGCGAGAGACTCAAGGTTCGTCGGCGGGCCACATATACTCGAGCGAGAAAGAAGCAGATCCATGCCCTTGATGGCTGCAGCTCGTGTCTTGCTGTGATTCATCACCTTGGCCAGGAGCGGATCGTAGTTGGGAGACACAGTGGTGCCAGTGAAGACCCAAGTGTCGATTCGGGAACCCTCCAGTGGCTCCCATTCAACCTTTTGCAACAATCCAGGTGAGGGCGCATAGTCTCGCAGTGGGTTCTCCGCATACACCCTAGCCTCGATAGCATGTCCAATTGGCTTGGAAGGCTGCACTGTTTTCAGGTCGTCTGCGGAAAGCCCTTCTTTACCGCTCAGCTGTGCATCAGCTTGCTTCAACATTAGCTCCACAAGATCTACATCGTAGACCATCTCGGTGATCCCGTGCTCGACTTGCAGTCTTGTGTTCATCTCCAGGAAGTAGAAGTCACCCGTCTTGTCGTCTACAATATACTCGATTGTCCCGGCAGAGCCGTACTTCACAGACTCAGCGAGACTCACGGCGGTAGCACCAAGCTTCTCCCGCAGTTCTGGGCGCTTTTGTACAAAAGGAGACGGGCATTCTTCGATGACCTTCTGGTTCCGGCGCTGGATCGAGCACTCTCGCTCGCCGAAATGGATCGCCTGGCCTTGCCCGTTACCGAACACCTGGACTTCTATATGATGGCCCTCCTCAATATACTTCTCGATGAACATTCCGGGGTCTACAATAGAGTCAGCAATTGACTTCACGGGAAAGTCAATGTCTCTTACTCTTGAAGAGTGTCTCGCCTCTTGACCGCACGGTCTTAAAGCCCTCCTTGACGTCGTCGGGACCGTGACAAACGACCAATCCCATACCTCCACCTCCTCCAGTAGCTTTCAGCATGACCGGGAAGCCGATCTTCTCGCTCTCCTTCACGGCATCGTCTTCAGTCTCCACTAGGCCTTTTGTTCCTGGTACGATAGGAACACCAGCTTTCTCCGCCAGGTCACGAGCGACATGCTTCACGCCGAAGGCTATTTTCTATCAGTATTGGTCTCTACTGCAGTCCAGATGGAGCCAGTCTCACCTTCGATGGCTTCTGGACTCGGTCCACACCAGCCGAGCCCAGCTTCACTGACCGCTCTCGCAAAGTCTGCATTCTCCGACAAGAAGCCATAGCCAGGAATGATGGCATCGGCTTTGCGCTCCTTTGCGATATTGATGATCGCGTCGCCATCGGTGTATGCTGTGCTGTTAGATCCAGGCAAAAGGACCGCTTCGTCCGCCTGTGACGCGTGTAGGGAGGCCGCATCTGCTGGGGTATAGATCGAGATGGTCCGGATGCCAAGTGCCTTCGCGGTCTTGATGATTCGAACACTGCTCGGCGAGAGGTGCTGTTAGCACGCGAAGTGTCCAGTGCTACCTTGATTGGCGACACGGACCAGAGTTTTGGGTAACGTACGAGATCTCACCCCTAAAATAGTCAGAAACGGTTAACGCGGGCTTGGTAGGGGTAAGGTATACGCTACCTGTTCGCGATCAGAACGCTCTTCAACTTCTCCATCTTGTGCTACAACAACCTTCGTGTCGGTACGTTCATGATGCAGTCTATCAATGGTCTTGACCAGCATCGCTTCAACGTCGGGCGATGACATAGGCGTCTGCCAATGAGCCGCTCCTTCGCCGGATAGTACTCCGCAAGAGGGGCACGACGGCCAGTCTGCCTATCACAGAAGCTCCCTCTACGCCTAGATCTCGGTATCGTCTCGTCTCGGTGGACTACCAAGTCACGAGCAAGTATACCAGACTCTTTCTTCTTGCTTTTTCAGTCCCACATAATCTATCACAATCATCATGCCAGCCATCAAGAAGAAGATCCACCTGAACGTCGACCTTGGCGAAGGTTATGGCAACTTCAAATGCGGGTAAGATATGAGACAATAGTATCCAATGTGCTTGGCTCATCAATCTCAAGACCGGACGACGAACTCATACCCTTGATCGACCATGCGAACGTGGCATGCGGCTTCCATGCCGGCGACCCTTTGATCATGCATCAGACCGTTCTGGCCTGCAAGAAGCACAACATCGCTATTGGAGCCCATCCAGGCCTGCCGGACATCCAAGGCTTTGGACGGCGAGAGTATGTTACCGGATCGTGTTGAATAAGGCAGAGGCTCACGTCGTCTCCCAGAATGAAGCTCAGCCCGGAGGAACTCACGGCCATGGTAAGGTACCAAGTTGGAGCACTGAAGGCTTTCCTGGATGCCGAAGACGTTCCCCTTCACCATGTGAAGGTATGAAAATGAAGTCCCAGCAGTGTCAGCATTCGTTGACAATATATGTACTAGCCCCACGGCGTCCTGTACGGGATGATGTACCGAGACAAAGACGTCTGCCGAGCCGTCTACGAGGGTGTCCCGAAAGGTATCGCCAGCAACGCCGTACTGTTGATTTTACCGGAGCTCGTACTGATCAAGACTGCAGGCACGCCTGTCTTGGGCCTAGCAGGAACCTATCAGGAAGAAGTAGCAAAGGAGCTAGGTCTTCCTTTCATTGCTGAGCTATACGGTAAAACAGTTTTTCGTGGACGGAGTATGAGAATGACGCTTACGAGTACGTAGGTGACGTCAAATACAACAAAGACAAAACCCTCGTTATTGACCGCAAGAAGAAGTACGTACAGTTCTCCTCACTCACTTAATCCACCCTGTTTCTACCGCTCGACTAACATTCCCCACCCCAGAGCCTGGACGCCAGAAGAAAGCAAAAAGCACATCTCTTCCCAAGTCGAGAACTCCTCTGTCACAGCCGTAACAGGCGAAGAAGTCGAGCTGCCTATCGGCGACCACGAAGTTTCTCTATGCTGCCATAGTGACAGTCCTGGCGCTGTTCAGATCGTCACGGCTGCAAGGCAGATCATCGATGAGTTCAATAAGAAGAATGGCTTCACGTAGACAGATGCAACAGCTATTCGAGGCATATTGTCGTGATTGTTCAGCAGTGTACAGTACATGTCCCGCTATGCTACAGCCTCGCCGGTGCTCACCGCGTTTGAACGCCAGGACGCTATGCACCGAGCATGCAAATACCCCCTCTAAGATATGCATGCATGATCATCACCCAGCCGCCTCTCATCAGTCATGCAGCTCTCCAGCATATCATGAAGATCACGGCCCCCCGACCTCGTCTCTGTACGTAGCAGCTTTCGCCACGCATCAAACGAGATCAACCCAACCGCACCCCTACCGCATCACCATCGCTCCCAACCCCAGCTTCCCAGCCGCAGCCAGTCACCCAGTCATCCTCTTCACCTCAGCAACCCTCCTATTCAGCGCACTAATCTTCCTCAACACCCCATCCCCAGGATTAGCCTCACTAATCACCATATAAGCCCCCTGCAACCTCTGACTCAACACATCCATAATCTTCGGCGCCACATCACTAATGTCCGGATCCCTCAGATTGATGTGCTCCAGCACATGCCCCAGCCAATCGAGACGCTGGTCGATATTCGTATCGAGGGATGCGGTGATAGCTGCAGAGACTGAGAGCGCGACAAGGGGCGTGACTTGCTGGAGGTATTGCGGGTTGACGCGGACGAAGAGGTTGTCGAAGAGGAGGCCCTGGTTGGCGGATTGGAGCCACTATTTCTCGCGTTAGCTTAATTTCTTCCCACGCAAAAAAAGGAATGAGCGAACATACCTGTACAGTAGCCTCATCATACTCCCCATCCATAAGCATCTTCGTAATCCTATTCAGCTCCTCTTGCTCCGCAGCCTTCTGCGGGTCCTCCTCGTAGAACTTCTCCGGCTCACCGGCTCCAGAAGCCGCGCTCCCAGCTGCCGAAGACCCAGCTTTCTCATTACTTCTCTCCCTCTGCATCTTGAGGATCTGCTCCTGGAAAGCCACCTGCCCTTCACTCATCTTCTGCACGGTCTCGCTCAGACTCCTCACCAACCCACTCAATTTTTCGACCTGGCTGTTCGCTTCTGCCCTCTTCGTTTCCGCTTCGCGCAAACGCTGACCCATGCGCGTCTCGAGATCTGAAACCATTTTTTGCGAAGCCTGCGTAGCCATGCCCGGGAGGCTCTGCTGCAGCATAGCCGCTACGCTCTTTTGCACCGTCTGGCTCACCTGCGCAGCGGTAAGGTCCGAAATCGTCTTATGCATCTGCGGGCTGCTGAGAGCTTGCTGCAGTGCGCCTGGCAGGGCTGCCTTGATCTCCTTGCCGACACTGGCGTTGATCGCTCCAGGTACTGTGCCTCCAATCCTCTGCGCGATCATCTCTTTGGTGATGTCGATCAAGGCTGGTATCACCTCATTCTGGATGCTAGCGCCGATGATGCGGTGGAGGCTTTGCTCCACGTTCTCGGTCAGCGTGCTGGAAACGAGGCGGAGCATGGCGTCCTGGCGCGCGGCACCGGCGGCCTCAGTGACGCGCTTATCGGCGTCGAGACGCTGGTAGAGCCCCTCGAATTGCTTGGCCAGAGCAGCTTGTACATCGCCGGAAACTGCAGGCTGCGCTGGGGCAGATGCAGCGGGAGTCGTAGTTGAAGGGACCGGAGCTGGAATGGCCGCGGCGTTCCACTGTGCCGGAGCAGGTGCGGCCTTGTCTGAAACCGCTTCCACAGTCTCTTGCTGCCTTGCAGCCGGCTCCTGCTTCGCGGACTCTGGCTTGGGCGACTTCCCACCCTTCGCAGCCAGAGCATAAGAACTAGCCGTCATCAACGGCGGGTTGACCGAAGGCTCAGAAGGCGTAGGCGCTTCCGGTACTTGCATCGAAGGCGGCTCTGGTCTCGCTGCCCCATTCGTCGCTAGTGTCGGCGCTGGTGACGGAGCAGCAGGCTTCTGAGCAGTCTTGACCTTCTCCTCCTGCTTCTTAGCCTTCTTACTCGGCGTAGGCGTTTCCGTCTTCTCCGCCGCAGGAGCAGGCATTGCCTCGCTATCCACGACCTTCGCGCTCGCGGCACCCGGTATAGGCATCCTCAGATCCACAACCGTAACCACACCCGCCTTGACCCCATCAACCGGATCAACCATCTTACTCTGCGCATCCCAGCCCAGATCTGCCCTCTTCACTGGAATACCCACCACACCCTTAGAGTGCAGGACATACAGCTCGAAAAGCGTCTCCTCCGGCGTGCCCTTTTCCCCAACGTTCTCCGGATCGGGAGCCCTCAGCATGTCGAGGCTACGAAGAGTACCGACGCGATTGAGAGAGAACTCTCTAAGTCCGCTCATAATCGCTGTGCTCTCCGGTCTCGGGAGCGCGCGGTCGTTGTTGGCAAGCATGCTTAGGTAGCGCGCCTGGTCCATGCTGGCCAGGTTGTACTTGGGCGCTGAGAGGTGGATGAAGTAGATGCTGTTCCTGGTGGGATGGCCAAGAGCGATAATGCCGGTCTTCGGGTGGTAAGTGATGGAGCAGAACCCATCACTGTCCTTCTCATGAGGCATCCTGAGCTCTTGCACTGCTTTGCCTAGGCCGAGGTCCCAGAGCTGGAGGATGTGGTTCTGCTTGAAGCCCACAAGCATGTACCGCAGCGCTACGCCTTTTGTATGCGGGCGCTCCTTATCCAGAAGCATGATTGAAGACACCGAGCTGACCTTCTCATCAGGCTTACCAGCGGCAGCCATGGCCGTAACAGACCAGACAGGCGTGCTCAACTCGACAGGGGCGTGCTTCGCTCCAGAGATATCCGTGGCCTGAGAAACCAGAGAACGGACATCCCAAAATTTCACCACTCCGCTCTTATCGAGAGAGGCGATGACCGTGTCGTCTTCGCTCCAGCAGAAGTCCTTCCCGGCTTTGCCCGTGTTGATGCGCAGACCGTGCTCCTCGAGGTACTTCTGCGTATTGGCTTTCCTGCTCGTCGCATTGCAGTAGGCTTCCTTCACAGTATCCGGGCTGATGATGTGAATCGTCTTGCTCCTGCTAAGCGCAAGGACGTCCGTGTGTCTACAGGACAACTTGGCACGGGTCTTGACCGCGGTAGTGCCGGTAGATGTAGTCTGGTCATCGGCACTAGCTGGCGCAGGCATGATGAAGCCTTGTCCCTCGACGTCGTCGTCCTTGAAGAGCTCCGAGCGGCTCTTGGCCAGAGTGGTCCAGAAGACGCTGCCGTTCACACCCGTACCGAGTACACTCTCAACATCACTGGCATCTTTGCCAGGTGGGCTGCAGACCTGCACACTGAATACTCTCTCACCGGACTGCTTGAAGACCTGCTTGTGGTCGCCAGTATCTTGCCGAATGATGCGGAACCCAGCGTTGTCGCGCTTCACGCTTGTCTGGGCGTAGACAATGTGGTCTTTGCTCGCAGTAGCCAAGCAGCGATCCATCTGATCGAACTCCTTGTTCAGCTTCGCAATGATCATAAAGTCGTCTTGGCGGATGTTCATCGCGTGCTCGTCGCTGGGGTTGATAGTGATGGTGACGAAAGGCTTCATCGGGAAGTTGTACACCTTGACCTTGCACTCCTCTTTCGCCGCAGCTTGCGCAGCACGGTCGTTCGCAGAGTCTTCGGCTGACTCCCAAGACGACTCGATGTCCTCGTTGTCGCCGCCTTGCGTCTCTTTCTTGATCGCAGGCCCACTCGAGTCGGTGGTCTCGGCGGTATTGTCTCCCGACTTTGCAGCTTGAGCCGTCGTTGGCTTTGGCTCTGATGCAGCCGAAGCAAGTGCCTCTTCCACCTGCTTATCGACCCTCTCACCGACATTCTCAAGCTTCTCAGAGACGGTGTTGTGGCTTGCCTGGTGGGCGTCCTTTTGACCGTCCTTCTTCCTGCTCTTGGATGCCGGCGCTGCACCGTCTCCGCCACCGCCGTTCATGCCGGATGAGATATCGCGGTCATGCTTGAGAATCTCCATCTTCTTCTGTTGCTGAGCTTCCGGCTTCGGTGTGCGGTTGAGTGGCGAAGAGGAATGAAGCTGGTCGAATGGATTGACGTAGTTGAACATCCCAGCGTTCGCGCTCGGTTTCGTAGGCTGAGGTGCTTCGAAAGGTGTCGTCTCCCTGGAAGCTGATGTGCCAAACTGGCGAGCGGGAGATGAGCGCTGCATGCTCGAACGCGCCGAGTGAGGTGGAGAGGGAGCGCCCTTGAAGCTCGCATCCGCGAAGCTCTGGGCAAGCTTGTCGATGTCCGCCGGTGCTGGTATAGCCGGGCCGCTCTCCTTCTCAATCGACTGAACAACAGCTGGTGACTTCGCAGCGTTCGGCTTCTTGAGCAGATTGAGCAGAAGGTCTTGCTGCTGACTTGCTGGGCGTGGGTTGTCTGATCCCGCAACAGCATTCAGAGTGTTGCGAGCACTTCCACCGCCACCGACATTCTGCAAGCTCGCCATTGGGCTTGCCTCTCCGCCTGAACTCGCACGGTTGCCGTTGAATCTCAGCAGGTTGAGTAGGTTGTTCGTAGACTGTGGGTCTGGTGTGCCTCTCATTGATCCGCCGCCAGGCATTCCGCCAACAGGACTGATAATCCTGGAGTCGTGCAATGGGTTGGGGGTGTTGATCGGTGGAGAGAACAGCGGTGAAGAGACTGAGGGTTGCTGATAAGCTTGCTGCTGTGGTTGAGCCCAGATGGAGGGTTGTGAAGTGTTCTGAGAGTGAGATGGGGCGTCGTTGGAGCTCGATGCCTTGAGACGAGCGAAGAGTTCTTGGAGGTCCGACATTGGCGTGAAGTGAGCGCGCTAGGCGCGAGTAATGCTACAGTCGTCGTCAGTGCGGTGAGGCGAAGAAATTGAAGCTCGGGACTGGTGATGATCAATTGCGAAGTGATGATGATGGGTGAGTGATGTTTGATCGCAATTGAAGCTTGACACTTTCAAGATCGCCGAGCGATCAGATCGAGGCTAGTCAAAGCTTGGAGCTTTTTCGTGCGGCCTGTCCCGTGTTTCATCCCAAAAGGGCAATGCGACAACGTCGTTGCGAACAACAAACCTCCCCTCATCCGTCGACATAACTACTGACTTGATGCTGGACAGCCGTCGAAGAACATGATGGAGAGCAAGCGGAGCAGACGTGATATGACAGCTATGTGAAATCGATCTGCGATGCTATCAAATATGCCTGGACGCTAGCCTTCCCTCTTAATTGACGAGGCCAGCTGCCTCCTGGTCTCCGCTGGAGGACATCGGCATCGACCTGGATGGCTAAACACCCTCGCACACCTTGGCTCTCGCTGAACTGAATGGGAGAAGGGACAAGCTTGCGACAAGCCGCTTCAGAGCTGGCCGGCCATCCCGGGTCAGCCTCAACTGTGCAGTCTCTGGAGCTCAGTTTCAGCGCACTGAACAGGATCGATACAATAAGGATAATGTCTTCCCCTCGCTTAGCCCTGGTCTTCATTGACCGTCGGCGTCCGCCAAGATACTGCTGGTTCTTAGGAGGCTCTGCCTTTCAGGCTCAGCAAGAATCACGAGCAGGTGGCCAATGAATGGCGACATGAGTGAAAGTGGAAAGCCGATCTCTGCTGGTGCCCTGCCGATAGCACTTGTGTCGAGATGAGGAAGATCGTGGAATGACGAGCAAGGTGCTGCCAAGTCACCGTGTATGGCCGGCGAAAATGTATTTATCTACGAGATGTTCGGAATGGTGGATTGCCGCAGTGCGGCAGGATCAAAATCACACTCGTGCGGCAGGTAGTCTTCTCTCGAAAAGTGCCGTTGCTCTCACTTCGTTCTTTCCATCTCGGCTTTCCTAGTGCTCAACGTCACTTCAACGACTCTCGTGACAAGATTCTGCGCATTCACACTCACACCTACATAAGCATCAAAGCTTCGGCCTTTCTTCCCGTCCGTTTCAGCCTTTAACCCTCAACTACATGATCTCGGCAAGAGTGAGGCATTAACGGCGACTTCAAGGACCATGGAGCAAACAGTCGGCTTCCTCGACCTCCCGAGAGAGGTGCGCGATAACATCTACGACCTCCTTGTTCAGTGCCAGAGAGGCCCGCGCATCCCGGCCAACCCATCGGCGGCAACCAAAGCAATGGCAACAGCTGATACGAACACCGCCACCATCATCATCGTTTCACCCCACTCGAGCTTGCTCCGCACCTCCCACCAAGTCTACGCAGAGTACCTGTACGCTATCTGCCGTCAGCCAGGTCCCAAGGGCAAGATCGTGGCCGATGTCGCGGACCCGGATTTTACTGCTGTCATCGGGTTCGTCAAGACACTGAAGAAAGACCAGATCGCTACGATGAACGAGAAATGCAAGCTGCTCATCCGCTTATCTCTCTCTTCAGCCAATCTCCCGAAACTAGCCCTCGCGAAATGGCTCCTCGCCTGCAAGATCGCGGGGATTGAGGCGCAGTACCTCATGGACCCCGCCAAGTGCTCTATCCAACTTCCAGCAAAGGAGCATATCGAGGATGTGCTCGGTCACGGGCAGAGTCTGCGCACAGAGAAGGAGAAGGTTCGGCGGGCAATTGTGGCTTGGCGGAATGAGAAGTTGAACGAGGCGTATGGATTTCCCCTTCGTAGTGCTATGAGTGTGGCGATGGATCGTTTTCCAGCCGAGAAGGAGGCGTTGCTGAGCGACATGCTGAGGGTGTACCAAGGCTCGGAACGGAGGCTTGTACTAGTCCGAGCCTTGTAATAGTAGCAAGTGCTTGATGGACGAGCGAAAGGAGGAGAAGTGCCAGGGCACGGCAAGGAAGACTTCACGGTTCGGGATCAGCAGAGAGGTAGGTGGCGATAGCACATGCACTCTAGCAGCTTGCGTGCCGCAGGTCATCCACATGGCTCTGTCGTAGGAGACTGGCAGATGCAATCGAGATATGGACTGCCATCCAGTATGGTGTACTCTGGTACGCCTTACACGCTAAGCTATTGCTCCGTTATCCCGTCTAGCGTGGGCGACCATGGCGCGAGACTGAGCGTTCTGCGAAGCGACGCATACGCATTGTACTGTCTTACTGATGCATACAGACGTCCTTTGGATCCTTTGCACTTATCTAGTAGCCTTCTCCGCTCTCTGCTATGTATCAGCGACGTTACTGCTTGAACGGCTCTCTCGATCTAGCATAACATGTCACTTGAACGTTTCGGACCAGCAGAACAGCCAGTCCTCCACTAGCAACGCCGGTCTTTTATGCCTCTAGATCCACCATTTTATTACGAGGTTCTCTGGACTCGGCGTCGCCGGTAGTAGGACAGGACCGACCATGGACTGGCGTCATATACCCCCAGAAGAGCTCGAAAGGGTTCGCGACGTTACTAGAGGTTCTAGCTCGATGTCCGTCACGTGCAACAGCAGTCGAAGATGTGGCGTATTCCTCTATTTTGGCTGTCTCGACTTTGTTGCGCTGACTACTGGTCCACAAGGATCTCTACCAGCGCTCGTAGATATCCTGTGCTGAGCGGAGAGCCTGAACGGAGGTAGAGAGGTGACTTTTGGATGTCGAAAGAGAGTCGCAGAGCAGGAAGTTCGACATGCTGTCCTTCCTTTACCGGGACTTAATTGCTGAGTTTCCGAACTGCTCCTGAAATAGCTTGAGCGGCGGGAGACGGAAGCGTTTGGGCTGTTGTTGAATGTTCATGGCAGCTTGCAGCACTTTGTGAGGAACCCTGTGAGATCAACATCTTCAGAGACCATGATGCTCATCCTGGCCTTCCAACAAGATGCACAGGCGCCTTGCAATCCAAATGTTGTACTCCCATGGAAGGCTTAGCTTACCAAGCTGAGCTGCTCTTCCGACGTCGGCCTACCTTGTACTCCAGTGAGACCCCAGCAGCCGCCTCCCCTGTACGCAGATGATTGACGTGGTGCATGCAGCTTGCATGTGGATACACATGCTGCGGAGAATTCTCTTGACCGGCAGTGGTGTTGTGGTGAACGCAATCTATGGATGTACAATATGTATGCTCGTCAGGGTAGCCTGTGCAGGTAAATACAGTGTACAAGGACCGACAAGAAGGCTCAATACAACATCCTTGGGTATCATCAGCAACCTCCGTGAGCTGCATGCAGTCCCCAGCTAAATCGCAATCCTCCAAATAAGTCCGAACGCCAATGTGCAATGGTCGAGTCCTACCGATATGAGAAGGCCGTTACCATCCCGCAATGCCGTTGACAATACGTCCGCTCAAGTATGCAGCATGCTATCTCACTTCCCAAATACCATCTTCACTACGTTCTGTACAGTGTCGACGCCGAACTCCTCGCCCGCCCAGATATGATTGTAGGATAATGTCTCGGTCATCCAATCGTCGCCACCGAAACCAAAGTTCACCAGCGGCACGTCGTGCTCGGCTTCTTCCAGAGCGTTGGCGACGTTCCGGACGAACTCGACCTCCTTCGCCAGCGTTGTTTCGACGTCGGCGGCAGCAGGAGTCTTGTCTTCGGGTACGCACGTTATGACGATGATAGCGTCAGCCTTCATGACGAAGACGTCGTGGGTATCCGTGAAGCCGACAGAAGGCACGTATGGCACGTGACGGATGCGGCTGTGGTACTTGTTGAGCGCTTTGCCGAGTGACTCGAAAGGGTCCGTGACGATGGCTCCAGGCTGACCACCCTTTCCCTTTGGTGCTTTAGCGTCAGACTTCGAAAGCTTAACCTCGTCCGTATTCGAGAAGCCGACAGGTATCATGACTGGCGTGAGAAGTAGAAGTGTCGCTGCTGAAGGTAACTTTCGCAGGTTTGCCAGGCCACGTGTGGCTTTCTGAGCGACCTCAAACTCGGCCATGAGATTCGATGCCTTGTTCTTCCCAATCGGTGCCGGTGGTCGCGAGGTCATCGAGGTAGATCGGGGTGGGCTGTCGTTGAGCCGCAGACGGGTCTTCAGGCCGTCAGCCCAATCTTCTTCGTTGTACTTAGAGTCCTTCATCGTACGGTGGGGACGGCGAGCTCGACGAAGGTATATGGACGTCTCGCAAATCGGCCTTGGAGTTGTGCACCAAGGAGGTAGTTGTTCGTTTGTACTCTTGGCCACTCATGGAAGTAGTCGCCTGCCCTTTTGAGCCGACGTTAGGCGTACGAGAGAAGGTCGCACAGGACGGAGGTGAGATGCTGTATTCGGCTGTGTCGCGGGTTGCTGTAGAGTACTGCGTAGCGTAACGCATACGACGTGGTCGGAAAGTTCCAAGCCCAGCCCACACAGAGACCAGCCCAGCATGCAACGCCACCCTTGTTCACGACGCGAACCCAGTGAGCAAGTACTCTGCCGATAGCAACACCGGAAGCGTGCCTCGCAGAGTAGTATTCGTGATAAGTAACCGGACGGCGCGTGTGAGAGGGTAAGGGCGACTCAGCTGGACCTCGCTTAATAAATAATATTGGCGCAAAATGGTTGGTTGTACAGCAGAAAATGTAGCACAATGATATTGATGCTTGGGTGGAGTGCTCAGCTGTAGGCAAAGCAGAACAGGGAAGAAGCACGGAAAGCGGGATGAGCAGGAAACACCTGCATGAAACCGAGGAACACTTGTCTTACCATCTGCGCAAAGCTGCATTATGTTACACAGCAAGCAGAGCTCAGGATTGGGGATGACGATGACACTGCTGCATGTTAGCACTTGAGCTGGTGGAAGGAGGCGCGACGTTGGGGCAGCGGAGGATGAACTGCCGTCAGCCTTCCAGAATAAAGTGCGGCGTTGCATTGCTCGAGCAGAGACGGTCGGTGAGAGCGTTCTGTCGGCAGTTGCCATATGCTAGAGAGCGAGAAGCTTTGGTCGTCTATAGGATGAGGTCGCGAGGAGGTTGCAAGGATTGGCCAACCTCATGCGGCCATGAGCAGGGCGTGGAGCAGCTCGATTAGGAGTTGTACGACATCGTGCGTGTGATGGCACGGGCAGATGCGAGGCGGCCCTTCCTGTGAGCAGAATATGACCGACCAGTAGCATCAGAGGGAGCGGCGATGAGCTCCTCAAAATCCAGAAATCCAGGGAACCCGACAGGCCAACAATCCCAAGGGGTGCAGCTCCGATCTGTTGTGTCACCGAACGGAGCCTTTGTTTGGGGCATCGCCGCATGGCTGCTCCGGCTTGTGCGGCTGCTCATGCGGCAAGGTTGTACTCTGTCCCGAGGGTGTGGACCGCGTGGCAGCATTGTCCCACGAGCGCAATCGATCTGGATGAGGCTCTCGTGGACATGCAAGGGGCGATGAAGAGTGAAAGGAAAGACGGAAAGCAAGTTCGAGAAAACGAGAACCGGAAAACAAAAGCCACCGCGGAAGCAGACCGCCAGACCGCATCCTGCCTGAGTCGCATCACCGTCACGACAACCACGACAGCAACAGCAAACAACGAGGCGCACTGTGCTACACTTGCATTCAGCAGTCTGCGCAGGCCGTGCGACCACTCACTGACAGCTCGTTAATGCCCTGCCCGCCATAAGTGACGCCTGCCGCAACTCCGCGGAGAACCCATACCACTCTTGAACCACAGCCTCGGCGTCACACACAGTCATGGGTAACAAAAGGAGCTTCGAAGAGCTGTCAGTCGTCGCCACCGGTGTACAGAGCCTTGAGGACCGCTTCGGGAAACGGCGCCGGCATGAGTATGAGGACTTGCCGCCGATATCTCAATGGAGGTGCAATCTGGTGCGTACGACTTCGAACTCCGCCAACAAGCCGTGTGTCACTCGGCTGTGACACTTTACACTGACCGCGGCCGAGCAGACGGGCCTATCACAGGAGCACAACCTTTACTTCGTAGCTTACGGGAGGGATCTCTACATCTACGTTCCACAGTTTCCCACGCAGAGGATTTCCCGGGAGCCAGTCTTGATCGTGCCGTCTCAGCCTTCCAGGCCAGGTCTGCCTGGCCACCTTGATCCGCGGCAACCGCATAATATCAACAATCTCATTGTCCAACATCTCGGAAACGAGGAGGTGGTGGCAACAGTCAGAGACGACGGCGACGTTGATGCGATCCTTGTACGCCACATCCTGCAGGCCATTCAAAGACGAGCAGAGCCTGGCAACACTATCGGCGTGGTAGCAGACGAGATTCGACCAATCTTCCAGAGCAATGTGGGCATAAGCGCCTGGGGCCTGGCCATCCATACTGAAGCTCGCATACTGGCCACAAGCTCCAATGCGCACGAGGTACGAGTGTTCAAGTTCGGGTTACTCCCCGATGCAGAAGACTCGCCTGAGCCGGCTGTGGAGCACGGCCAGACGTCCAGCTCCGACGACCACGAGGGAATGCCAGACGTGGCTACACATCGGAGCATGGACGTGACTCAGCGTGTCCTCAACGGCGACGCGAACATACCCTATATCTCTTTCTGCAATACCGGCGACGACCCCGAGGCCAGATGGCTTCTCACAACAGACATCTCGGGTTACTGCCGAGTGATGGACCTACACTGCCGTGATTCTGAGCCTACCGTGCAAAAGTTCCGGTTCGGGAGGTCGTTGATTGGCAGTCATGGCGGTGGCGGATTTGATAGACTCAATGCTGGATGGGCTATAATGTTTCTGGACAGACGGTCTTTCCAGCCTGAACGAGATCTCCATGCCGCGTTGGGCCTCCCAATAGGCGAAAGTCTGCCGGGAGGGTCGAAAGGTGGCAGTAGTCGGACTTGGGATCTCAGCGATACCATAGATCATGTGCCTAATAATTCCCCGGCATTTACCTATAACGATCCGAAGAGGCATCGAAGGGCACAAGAGGCTTGGTCGTCGCAACAGGCTGCACGAGACCCCACGAGTCAATCGCGTGACGGAGATCTAGCACATACAAGTGGTCATGATCCCGGAATGGCAGACCCAGACCCAGACCCAGAAGTGCAAGAGGATGCCATGGATGTCGTCCTCCAGGAACTAGTAGACCAAGTAGCCGACCAACTGGTCGATGAGGACGAAGTCATGGTCTCTCCAGACTCCGATGACGACGAAGATGGTTCGGAATCTGATTTTGGGCTTATTTACGATGACCATGATGACGAAGACCAAGGAACGGAAGATACGATCTCCTTCAACAGCATCTACGGAGGCAGGCGCATTTTTGGCAACCAGCCGTACTTCTACCACCAAGGCGGCATATGTGAAGACTCGCCTTGCCCCATCTTACATGCATCAGTCAAGAACGTATACCTCCTCCAGCCCTCCAACCAAAAGCTGAGTGCCGGACCGGCTTCACCACCTATGGTCGGCATCGCCAACCCGCTTCGCCAAGCCATCCAGAGCCAATTCGGATATCTCAATTTGTTCGACCGCCTCAACCTGAATGCCTACATCCCATCCCTCGGCGTCGTCATCCTCGCATCACAGAAAGGTCGCGCGGTTGTGCTATCACTCACGAAGCTTTCCGCCTCTGCACTATATCCTGAAGACATGCGGGAGGGTCTAGGAAAGCCACAGACCAACTATGCCATGCGAGTTGAGCGCATCCTGCCTTTAGCGCACCAGGAGCTGGAGAATCAACGGCCGTTCGCTCCTTTGCATGGGATAGCGGTCTCTCCGCTCCAGGGTGTGGAGGGCAAGAAGCGCTGGCGCCTCATGATGATGTATCAAGATCATTCGGTCTTCAGCTATGAGATCAAGAGACGACAAGCGAGGGACTCTGCGGTGGATGTCGGTAGTTTGGTGGTGTGATGGAGTCATCCAAATCTGGGAAGGACGAGCATGAAGGCAGTTAGGAGTGTCGCTATCACGCCACTCTTTCGCCATCTGTAGGCTTGGTTCGACTTCTTGGATCAACAGATGTCAACACGGCAGAGCGCCGGCAGAAATAAGTCCCAGGTGCAGTTACGGCAGTCGGTTACCTCCCGCAAGTCATATGGGCGCTTCGGTGTCACTCAGTGGCCTGATAATACGAAAAGAAGGCCATTCGCTACCTACAAGGGACTGGGGTACAGTACCGAGCTCCGACACCTGCTCGATCTTGCTGCGGCGGCACTGCCTAGAAACCGTTGAAATCAGCTCGCATCAACTGGGCAGTCTGTTATGCGCTCCTGGCATTGCGTGCTCTTGCAGCTGCTCTAACTGTTACGTTGAGCTTGCCAGTCATCATACTCGCATACACCCGCAAAGGCAGTCACCGCCCCTAGACCAGTCCATCACTACCCAGGATCGCGCTCGAGATGGCTGGTGGTGTCGGAGGACTGACCAGAAGCCGCGGTATGAACTGCTGCTGCTCTGTCACGGGATTCACGCTTGAAAGTCCAGTCTGATCCCTCTTGTCCTGTTCTTTGAGCGCATCCGCCGGCCCCGCCGCCCCAAGCGATCGCCTGATAACTTCACGAAGTACCGCTGCGTCCTTGGCCGCTCGGTCAAGCATCCCCGTATACCTCCTCTCTTCAGCTTTCCACGATTCCTTCGCGACATCGAATTCGCTTTGGAGCCTGGCCAACCTGTCTCGTCCGCCGATAGCATGAGCGAGGCTACGTCTGTTCTCCTCCCGCTCGCTCCGGAGCAGCGCCACCATCTGCTCAAACTGTTTCTCGCTCCGCACCGTAGCGTCTGCCTTCGCTCTGGCTTCCCCCAACTCCTTCTCCAGAGCTTCCCGCTCACGTGCCCAGCCATTGCTAGATGCGGCCGCTTGCTCCACATACCTCTCCTGACTCTGAATCTTAGCCTTCAGCTCTGCTACCTCCTTGACACTTTTATCGTTGTGGGAATGCATTCTGTTCCACAAATGGTAGATCCATTCAGGGATAGCGCTGATGAGCTCTCCATTATTCGCAATTTTCTGAGCAGTGGATCCGTCGTGGTGCATGCGCATCATAGTCAAGGCTTGTTGCAGGCGTTCTATACCCTTCCGGAACTCGACGAGCATAGCAGTTCGGTCCCCTTGGTGTTCCGCTGGCTCATGAGAGAGCTTAAGGATCCATTGGAAATCCATGGTTGCGGCTTCCTTCAATTCCTTCCCCGACATGTCGACTTGCTTGACGTGCTCTTCCAGCTTCTTGATCTTGCCCTTCAGACGTCTCACTTCCAGGAAGCTGTTGTGATCGTGGAAAGCCATCCTGCCACAGAGATGGTCGATCCACTCGGGGATAGCGCTAATGAGCTCTTCATGGTTCGCGGTTGTTTGAGTAGCGGATACGTTGCTCATGCGTATGACCATCAAGGCTTGTTGCAGGCGGTCCATCGCATTCTGAAACTCGGTGAGCATACCATTTCGAAGCGCCTCGAGCTTGAGGATGTCGCGGAAATGCATGGTCTTAGTGGTGTTGGAGGGCATGGCTGATGAATTTGGAGATTCTTGGGGTGGTATCCTGATCGTGGCCTGTACACTGCGCCGAGTGCGCCCGGTCACTGCCCGGGTGCTCGTATCGGAAGAAGCGGACCACGAGGAGCGAGACATTGGAGTAGATTGTGTACGAACCACGAAAGGAGCTCTTCGTTCAGCTTCCGTCTGCGAGCTTATGAGTGTTTACTAACCTGCTTCCTTGGGACGCGCGTGGTAGCTTTGTTCTCAGCCGGCAGCTAGATATTTGTCTCAAACGACAATGACCAGTGATCAAGACATGGCAGTGAGACACACATTCAGCTTCATCTAGGCTTAGGTGTTCCATTCCACCATCGAGACCTACGTCAAATGGCGTCTGGAGACAGCATTGGGTGCCTGTCTGAGTGGCATGAAGATGTCAGTGGAGTGGACTAAGACTCACAAACGAACAAGTCGAACTGCAATGGTCGTGTAGCGATGCGGTGTGCAGATCATGATACAGCAGAGGAGGTGCATCGCATTGCCCTGCTGTCTGAACTACACAGACGCAAAAAGGCATCGGATACCTAGGTGCTTAGCCTATCGGCTCCCTTCCTCCATGCCTTAGGTCCACGCGCATTCTCGGACCTCCTTAATCATGAATCTTAAATCCGATCCACGGCACGTACCCGCACCCCGGGTAGCCGCAAAGACAACTCTTCTTCGACCGCTCTCCACCATCGTCCTTATTTCCTATGCCCCTATCGCCCTTCTAAGACGTTTTCTTTCCCTCCCCACTCCCGACGAGCTCCGCACGAATCATATCCTCATCGAATACCCCACCCCCATGCAGGTTCCTCTGGTGCCCCGCCAATTTGGGGACATACATGCCGAGCAGCTCACAGGTCGCGACGTGGAGCTTGCGGAGAGCCACGTCGGGGGTCTTGGAAGCTGGGCCCTCGATGGCGGGAGTGAAGCCGCGCATCACTGCGCCGACGAAGAGGTCGGATTCGCTGGTGTTTTTGGTTGGGGTGGTGAAGACGACCACAGAGATGTCGTCGGTGGGGGTGCTTGAGTTTCCGGATGTGGTTTGGGTGGGTGTTAGGAGGAGGCGGCAGTTGGCTGCTGATGGTTAGTATACTGTTTGTGAGATGCGTGGGGAGCATAGGGAAGAACTGACAGATGATCTGTCCGCGAACGCAGTGGTCTTCGTTCGCCATTGCTGTGGCTGTGGTGTTTGTGTTACAGCGGTAGTCGTCCGTGAAGTACTGGATCTTTCTTTGATTTGACTGGGATTGTTGTTCGCGTCAGTCTCTGGAGTATCGAAGTTGTTGTTTGCGGGTGGATGTTTGTAATCAGGTGTAAGTTCCAAACTTGAAGAAGTCGCGATGTTGTTTGGGAAGGTGTTTGCCGACAAAGAGTGCACGTGGCCTGATTCACACGTGGCTCCTGCTTCGTTCACATGCCGTGCTCAAGTGAAGAAGGAGCGTTTCACGCAGAGTAGGACTGGACTACTTCTCCTTCTTGCTAAGTGAGTGCATAATCGTCTCTGGTACTGTGAGGCAGCACGGATGCATGTCGCCATGCCTGGGGAGAGTGATATTCCGGCCGTGTCTAGCTTCAGTGCATTCTCGCTGCCTCTGCTTGGCATTCACGTGCTGTGCTGAAATTATGAAGGAGCGATTCGCGCAGAACCGCATTGTGTACCATCTCCTGGTGGCAACAGCGAGCACAGCCGTCTCTGGCGCTGGGCGATAGTACCGATACGGGCTGTAATGCCTGAGAATGATGTGGTACAGCAGCCTGGTCCGGCGAAATCATACAGCTTCACGGCAGGATCTGCTGCTTCTGCTCGCTCTGATCAGGCTCTTTCTCCCCATTCGAATGCGTGAGAGAGTCATGCATTACATCCCCATCCCCATCTTCTACCTTGTCATGAAGTCCCTCTCCATCAACCCCGTCTTCGCCTTCCTCTCCACTACCCTTCTCTTCCCCAAGCTTCCTATACTTCCTCCTCTTCTTCTTCTCCGCACTAGCCTTCTTCTTACTCGCCCTTTCACTCTTAATCGCACTCCGACTCTGATCTCCTTTCTCAATCACATCCAACTTCTCCGCCAGAATGTTCCTTGCTAACTTCCTATTCTGCTCTCGTGATCTCGTCTCCTGGCTCTTGACGACTATACCAGTAGGTAAGTGTTTAAGCTGGACAGCCGAAGAGGTCTTGTTGATCTTTTGGCCGCCTGGACCACTGCCTTTGAGGAAAGATTCTTCGAGGTCTGTCTCGAGGATCTTTGGACGGGGTGGGAGTGCTTTCTCTGGTGCGGTGGTAGAGACCGTGAAAGCTCGCACGCTAGTAGTCCGGTAGACTCGAGATGTACCCGGACCTGTACATAACCTCCGTAGCATGTTCCTTTGCTCGCAGACTGCGACGTGCCTGCCTTGTGTGGAGCGAGCTGCCGCGAGAGAAGGCACGCCGGCTCGGAAACAGAAAAGGGCCCGAAAATCTCCAGACCCTGAAACGCCCCTGCATCTTATCTCCAACTCTAACCGACATTGCGACCAGGCCCCTTCCAAACTCCGCGACGCCTTCAAGCCTCATACCACCCACACAGTCACACACACGAAGCCACCGCAATGCCCTCACTCACCGATACACCAACACTCCTCGCCCTAGCCATCACCTTCCTCGCCCTCCTCGCTTTCCTCCTCCTCAGCCAACCCACGGAACTGGTACGATGGCTGCAGAAGAAGAACTACCAGTATGAGGTTACGTTCTCGCTGTATATGCTTACGCCAACCGAGAAATTTGTTTTCAGTATGTATAAACAATGCTGAGGCTTGCGGCGCAATTGCTGACACATGCGATGTAGACTCAGTCCTCTTCCTGACCCTCTCCATGCTCACGCTAGCCACTGTGCTCTACCTCCCGGACCACATTCTGCAAATCTCGAGGAGGAGTTACTACTATTTCGCTGGAGACGTACACCCGCCTACCGCTGGTAATGGGACAGAGGCCATGTTAGGAGCGACGGAGACTATGCTAGGAGCTGCGAAGGGGTTGGCGGGGACGGCGTATCAGGCTGCTGTGGACACGGGGAGTGCGGCGCAGGAGGTTGTGCAGAGAGGGGTGGAGGGCATGGGATGGGATTGAGCTGGGCATAAGGGGCTTGAGCAAGGCGTTTGGGATTTGGGAAGTATTTGGGTCAGGGAGGGATGGGTAATGTGTAAGATACCACGGGAGCTGTAGAGCTACTTTAATTGCAACTGGACGGCAGGGAAAGGGGAGCGAGGCGGCGAGCATTGCGCTGCCCTTGTACTTGTACTTCGAGGCAGAATTGTACGACACAATGCATCATTCCCGGACTCTGGCCATGGTCAACACGGGAGTCACACCAATCACAACGGGATCAACTACTGGCCTTCGGATGAGTTGCGAGCCCGGCGACGACGACGACCACCGAATGCGTATAGACCGCACCGAGCCATTGTGCTCTGGGAGAGCAAGATCTTTGAGTTGTAGGGATAGGGTGCACCATCAACGGTCATGACCGCTACGCCTCACGACGCAGTATGGGTATCGAAAGGGCACTCTGTACCACGAATCAGCTTGCGACATCAAGGAATGCCTCAGGCTGGGGGGATCACAGTAACTGCAACAATTCCTCAAGGGAAGGCGATAAGTATGTGAAAGATCAATGATAGCCTTGATAACCTCGCGCCTCCGACTTTCACGCTCACACGAAGAAAGACGGACGAATGATTGATGACCTCTTGCTGCTTGCTGCAAGGCTGTCGGATGACCGGCTCGGAGCACCCACTCTCCGAAACTCAAACTCATTGCCGTATAACCATACTTTCGCGGTTTTGCTTGCACACCTCCACCTCGCCACCATTGCTTGCGCAATGTTGTAACGCGACGCGAGTACACTTGCGATAGCGGAAGGTCATTGTAGAGGTTTGTATACTTCCCTTTTCTCTTTTCACCACCTTCTCATCCCCCTTCCAGCTTTCAGGCCAATCCCAGAGCCCTACGACAATTGACCGCACAGGAATCACCTGCAAGCTCAAGCAAGATGAAGTTCACACTCCTACCTGCGACACTATTGGCCCTCATGGCAAGGATGACAGCAGGTCAGATTGTGACCCAGACATTCACGAATCAAGCGACGGTAGCCGAGACGGTGCCTGGTCCGACGGTCATTGAGACGGTCGAGGGGCCTACTAGTACTGGTTCGTCATTTTGTGTCCGTTCTTGCAGGCCCGCGTACTGATGTAAGGGTTTAGTGAATATGAGTGCCACTATTACGAATATCGCCCTTACCGTTTTTCCTGCGTACGCGACCAATAACACTCTGCCGGATGCGGCTTCGAGCACGGCTTCGGAGGGCGATGGTGATGGTGCGCAACAGAGCGTTGTTTCTGGTGCGATGGAGGGGGCTGGTTTTCGGCTTGAGGCGCCTGGATACGTGATCGCGGCTGCTGCGGTTGGCTTTGCTGCGATTTTGGCTGGGGTGTGAGGATGCCATGTATGGGTGTGCTGAACAAGACGACACAGGGGGTGGGTAAGGGGATCAATGCGAGCAAGACGAAACGAAACACGGCAGCAGCAGCTGTTGATGAACTGGTGAAGATGGTCAGGGCCTTGGGAACGACGCTGCAGCAGCACTCTTCAGATCGAGCAATGAGGCTGCCAGTTAGAAACGAAAAAGTAGGAATGAAGAGATGAGTTCGCGACAAACCGAGAAAGACTTGCGTTTTCTCCACCGATCCGGTGGGAGAGTCTGTATCTGGTGGAGCATACGGCCGCAATTGCTGCGACAGCAACGAGTGTTTCCATCGCAACAACAGCGATTGCGACTGCCGAGCAAGGTGGAAAGACGGCTAAAAGAAGGGGATGCAATTGTGAAAGTCGACGGATGGGCTCTGGGAATCTGAGTCGAGACTAGACAGACAATCAGCTCTACTTCGGCTTGCGCCGTCCATGGAAACAACACTCTCAGCAATATGCGCATCTACAACGTCGATGTTCTGATTCACACTGAGCCTGCCTGGAAGCAATGGCACGGCGCCGTTCGCGACAACCAGACGACCAACAGTGAGTCTTGATCGTGACTACAGTCCTATACTCGCACGCTCTAAAATATCATCCTGATCATCGAGGCTCGCTCTTTGCGTTGATTCGAAAACATCCGTGAGGTTATTTTATGTTCCGCCGCAAGGCTACCGGAGCAACCGGCTTCTAGATCGCCCCCACGTCATGATCGGCACGATATACGCTGATCGTGACAACCATACTTTCGACCGAGGCGGGCTTTTGCTTCTGCACCTCCATCACCGCATTGAACAGTGCAAATAGACTTGCGATGGCGTGAAATCACGTCTAGTATGCAGAGCTTTGTAGGCTTTCTTCTCCTTCTTCACCTGTCCAATTCACCACTACCTCACTGCGAGTATCAACAAGAAGAACATCATAGATACAGACGAACACCGTATTGCACAAAGACAACAGTCGCAGTTCGCACAAGATGAAGGTCACAAGCGTATTCCCTACATTGGCCCTCGCCGCCTCCATGGCGGCGGCTCAAACAACGACCGGTTCGTCATTCTCCTTCTGGTTTCGGCGCACCACGACCGCAGAAGAAGATAGCAAGCATACTGATATGAAGTTTAGTGACCAACGCAGTCACGACAGCCGTCACGACGAGCGACATGAGCTCTACCACTACTGCCGCAACAAGCTCGTACGACCCAGGATCACCGGGTAACGTCCGGCAGACTGGTGTTTCGGCTGCTCAGGGCCCCACTGGTGCTGGGCTGCAGATACCGCGAGGGGCTATGGGCGCGGTACTTGCAGCAATGGGCCTTGGAGCGGCTCTTGTGGTTTGAGCAAGCTGAGTCGGCAGCATGGACTGGCACGATAGTCAAGAGGACTGAACCAGGATGAGAATGGGTATGAGATTGAGGAGGAAGGGGAAGAGCAAAGAACACTATCCGTGATGCAACCTCGACTCTGCCACTCGCAAACGAGCAGTTCAGTCGAGACGCCACCACGGATAAGATTCACGACGCGCTAGATACCCATCACACCGATCAAATGTACACAACATATGCAAACACCCACCCATCAAGCCCGGAAAAGAACTCAAACCCGATGACGCAGAACCTCGAGAACCAAAGCGACTAACGACCCATGAACGTCATTCGTCCTCGCCTGATTCTTCCTTCATTTGTAGCTGTCCATCCTCCTCCTCTCCCTCTTGTTGACCCTCTTCTGCGTCTCCTTCTTCCTCGCTGTGATCGACACCGTTTGTCATTGGTTGATCTTCGCCGCTGTTCTGCTCGCCCTCCTCCTCCTTCTTGACCTCGACCTTGTGCTCCGCCTCCTCAACAATGGGCATCACACTCTCCTCCCTCGGGTCACCGGGCAGCATCTGCGGCTCGAAATGCCACTTCTGCACACACAAGATAATATCCACAGCCATAGCTCCATTGTTCCGCAAAGCTTTCTCCCAGTGTGCCGGCATCCCCTCGCCCAGCACCAACATCCGCGCAATACACTGTACAAGCAACTGCCGCATCGGAGACTCCAGCTCAGTATTATTGTAAATATACTGCACCCTCCTGAGAGCAGGCCAAGAATTCGTGTCATGATACCATCTCCTCACCGCATCAAGCACCTCAACAATCAACCTCTTAATCTCCCATTTCTCACCCATAAGGTACAGATCCAACAACGGTGTTAGATCTTTCTCCTCCTTCGGCGTAGGCACATGTTCAGAGTACAGCCACCCCACGAACAATTTGAAAGGGGCATCGTCTTCGTCGGGGAGGCCGTAAGCGTGGTTCTTTGAGGAGCCGGTTTTGGGGTTGTAGAAGATGTTGCGGAAGAATTTGGAGCGGTGGCAGAGGAGCTTCTCGTGGAGGATCCAGTGGGTGTTGTCGGGGCCGACGTAGAGGTCTACCATGTCACGAGAGAGGAGCCTGTTTCATCATTAGCAGGGTTATATCGATTGTTTGATGTGGTAGGAGCGCATACTCATTGAGCGGTTTCTCCCTCTGCTGTTCCGCCATCTTGACTGCTGTATCGCGATGCGCTGTGAGCTTCGTTCCGTCTGGAGTGCTGGAAGTTGGTCAATGGCTTTGGTGAGGTTACGCGACAACAATTCTGCAGCTTCTGGATCCTAACGATGATTTTGAATACACGTGCAAGATCGCGTCGATGAATACACGCGACGAAAGGTGCAAAAAGTGGCTGAGAAGCTTCTTATCGAGCAGTCTGCCGAAGGCTGGTCGAGACGAAGGAGGCTGGTGAGCTTGGCCCATTGGTTGAACATGACATCAGACTGCATCACTAGCTTCAGTTTTGGGACTACATGTAGAGCTGCAACCACTTTCCGCGGAGATCTTGACTGCTTTGGGAAGCGTGCATGTGAAGAAGGAACAAGAGCAGGGCAAAACAGTGTGTACAGCAGCTTTGAGTGCAACATTGTCAAAAGAACGGAGAAGCAAGGAATTTTGCGCAGGCATAAGGAAAGTGCGGATCAAGTTGAAATGGTCGATCGGCTGGCAAGGCTGCCGATGAGCCGCTGATGGGCCTACCATCTGGATCGAAGGCTGTAGGATCGTAGGCAAGACTGATGTTGCTTTGCAGAGTCAAAGGTGCTGTTATTCGGCGGCGTGAAATGCACGCTCCGCTTGTAAAACGGGCAGTACATTCTCCCAAGTATAGCTCTCGTCACCAACCACACCACTTCATTCATCATCTTGATACCTAGGTAGCTCCTACAGTCGGACGGTTGTAATCCAAGTAATTCCTTGCACTCGATCCGCCGAGACACTTGCCCCGAGCATAGTGGAACTGCCTCCCCTTTGCTCGAGGCTGAGGAGTGGTGAGAAACCGCCTGTCTATCAAAGGATTGATGCCGTCAAGGGTCCCCTCAGCCACGGAGCTCTGAGAATCCAACCCCGGTATCTGCCTGATGTTGCCAGTCTCGAACTCGTGGAAGCCGCCTGCTTCGACTTCAGCTACGCTGTAGGAGCCGTTGAGTGCGAGGCGCGCGGCGAGGGTTAGGCTTGCGGTACCGCCTCCTACAATGACATAGTCGTATGAGGCGATCGCCCTTGCATCTCGTGCTTAGCCATGATGAACGCTGGTGGACGCCAGGAGTACGAAACTCACCAGCGACAGCAAAATTCGTTCCAAGCAACCAATTTGGACGCAAGTACGAGGCTGTAGCAGCGTTGCCGAAGCACAGCAGGCTGGCAGCAACAGAACGCCACTGCATTGCCAAGCGTGTAAGGAGTAGAGCGCGAAAGCAACAAGTATGAAAAACAGAAGCCTAGTGAGATCTCGCCAGCGCACATACTGGAGCCGTTGGAGGTACGAACCCGAGATGGCACGCTCGGTTAGCTGCTATACCATGTAGTACCCGCATACACCAGCTCCTGCAGAATCTTGCAGATCAAGCTCATCTCACCACCCTCTTGAAGAACGGCACGAATGCTGCGCCTGGGTCATGTCATTTTGTAGAAAGCTCGCTAGACATACCTCACATAATCTTACAGCCTCTCATCTCCTATGATATCTCCCCTACCGTTCGTTACGCCTAGGAACGCCTCGCGATGCCTGCTATGCCATGCCTTTCCCGCGACCATCGTAACCTCTCACCGCTCCATTCCCGATCGCCTGTCCTGTATTAGACCGGCGTGAAAGCATACGCCCCAAGGCCCTCTCGCCCGCCTCACCACAACCCTCTAGTCAGTCATCCGCCACGTGCTCAGCCACTTGAGGTGCTTCCACTGCGTATGGCTCCCCTCCATCCCAAAGCAAATCGCCCTGAACAGCCAGAAAAGCCCAATGATAGTGGCGTAGAGCACCATATGTATGCTCAACGAGATCCCTTTCCTCAAATCCCTCGTGTACCAGTCCACGCAGAATCCTGCGCAGATGATGGCGAAATACAGCGCCGGGTAGTAGTGGTGTACGTAAGTAACACGCGCCATAGCGATAAACGGCCCATAATGCAACGCCCATCCGATGACCGGGTAGATACCAGAGTAATGGAAATGATCGATTTCCCTCGGGTTGAGTTCCTTGTAGCCCCGTTGCCAGCGGATAGTGTACCAAGCGAGCATGCCGACGAAGAAGGCGAGAGAAAATGTCGAGCCCCAGTAGACTATCGGGTTGCCGAGGAGGAAGTACTTGACGATATGGTCGTCCCAGCCACACATGCGGAGACCGACGTGGAGGAGAGGCCATTGCCAGGGAGCGGAAGCGAGGTCGTCTTGTTTGTCTGGGTCTGGGACGAGGGCGTTGTTGGAGGTCATCATGGCGACGTTGAGGTGGACGAAGTCGCGGAGGAAGGGGGATTTGTAGGAGCCTGGGTCGCCGGGTGGGACTGTGAAGTGTTAGTTGGAAGTCACGCTGATGTCAGTGGCGGATAGATGGTCACTTACGGCGGTCGTTAGAATGAGACTCGACGTTCCAGTGAGTGTACGGATCTCTGGGGTGGTTCTCTTTGACGCAGGTGGTTTCGATCTGCTTGAAACCCCACTGCGGCAGGTTCACATTGCCAGCGCGGAGGTAGCAATTCAGATCCGTGTGCCTCAATCTGAAAGCCGTCGTCAAAGTCCTGACCTTGCTGTAATCGCTCGAGGCCGCATCATCCACGACTTCAACCATCCAGTGGTCCTTTGAGTCGCCAATGGTCGTGTTACCGTAGCAAGAAACCTCGTAGTCGGCTTTGGTGACTGGTGCCGCCACTTGGTGGCTGTGAAGGTTCCTGCCGGTCTGGGCGTGGATGAGACGGATGACGTCCTTGTCGCCAACAAACTTGAGGTCGGCTTCCGGGTCGTACTCACCCTGGAAACGGTTGGGATAGAAGAACCAGTCGTTGTTGGCGTCCTTGTGGTGGTAGCAGGTGATCTGCTGCTGGGTCGAACCCTCAGGGTATGTCTGGACGTGCGAGTGCAAGAGCCCACCGCCGTAGCCCATGTTCTTCAGCGTTGCTCTGGAGCCGAGTGCAACTTCCAGCGGGCTATCCTTGCCGACCTCGGTTCCTCTGAGGTTGGCTTGGAAGAGGGAGGACATCTGTGCGTCGCCGGGTCCAGAATTCTCAAGGACGAGGAAGTGCAGGTAGAAGTTGAACATGTAGACTGCCAGTGGGATACAGATCAGGCCAATCACGCGGAAGACGACGTGCGAGGCGAGCGTCATCTTCGGCATCTTGAGATCTCCGAACTTGTTCCACAGGTCCTCGATGGTGTATAGTCCGACCAGCGCTGTGCCGAACATGCCAACCCACTTGACACTGCAGACACAGCCGATCGAGATGCCCGTCATCATCAACCAAAGCGCCCACTCCGGCCCAAACTCATCGTGCCTTTGGTTGTGGAACTTGGCCCAGCAGAAGACGGTGGTGAAGGTGAAGAAGAGCAGCATACTGTCCAGCAAGATGAACCTGCTGATCGTCGTATAACTGTTCTCAAACAGCACCATCATCGTAATCAACCACACCGTCGGCTTCTTGAAATGCAGCTCTTTCGCCGTGAAGTACGCCAATGGCACACACAGAGCTCCAAATCCACTGTTGAACAACCTCATGAAGGTGTAGTTGAGCTCCGGCGGGTACGTCTCGCCGGATTTGAACTCGAAGCTGCCATTGTAGCCTGCCAGGTAGCCGGACAGACCCACGAGCATTTTACCAAGGGGTGGATGGACATCGAAGTAGAATTCGCGTTTGAGGTAGTGGGAACCGAACTTGCCGAAATGTGCTTCGTCCCAGGTCACGATGTTGGAGATGCCGATCTTCCACATGCGCGTAAAGAAGGCGAGGGCAGTGAAGATTATGGGTGCGAGGAGGAATTCGTAGTCGTCGAGTGTCTTGAGGATGGAGTTGGCCTGGTCGGGTTTGTCAGTACGCCAGACTTGTAAATCGAGAGCATCTTGTGCCAATGGCGTGTTCGTTATGGCATACCTGCTTCTTGGTCTTCTCATCCACTGCGCCATCCAGCTCTTTCGGGATATAGTTGCCATTGGGCTGGGCTGAGACATTCCGTCTCCGGACATCGCCCTGGTCTGCGCCGGTGGTGCTGGCGGTTGTAGTGTCTTGTGCCGCCATCTTGGCACCCTTCTCTTCTTTCTAGTTGCGTACTGCAACGTATGCGACAATCGTATTGTGATGGGGAGGTATCCCTTGGAGAAGTAGCTCTGCGCTACGGCTTCCCGGAAAGTGAAGCGCTCTCAGCGCGACTGGAAGGAAGGAGTGTTGGATGGTTCCAAGTGCAACGGTATTACAAAGTCATTGAGGTGATCGGAAGAGAAGAGAAGAAGGCCCCTGGATGAGGCTGCCGTGTAGCTCGAAGCGTACTTGAGCAGCTGAATGTTGGCCGCCGCTCCTGCACGTCGTAAAGCTCCAACTATTTCAGGCGCGTCTACAAGGTTCGCCGCGCTGGCCAATGGGAAGTCGCAAAACTAGGGGTCGATTTTCGCGCCAGCTGGCTTCCGGGAAGGCTTGGCACAAGGCTGCGGGACACATGGCAAGAGCGATCATCAGATCGCGTTTATGACATGTTCCATTCACTTCACGAGACGGGCGCATATGAATGCACGTGACATTGTTCGGAAGTAAGCAGCGAGCATCTCAACGCAAGCGCTGCGCAATGTGGCGATGTATAGCCAGACCATAATCTATGCTAAGCACTCATACTGCGAGATGCTCCATACTGTAGTATATGTTCGATTTTGCGTTCGTCACAGTGCCCGCTCGTCAGCCTCAATTCTCTTCTCCCTTTCCCCACTACTCCTCTCATCTTCCTCAGACCCTTCAGCAACAATCACGCCCTCCACCGCAGCACTCTCCGGGTTTCTGCCCAAAATCGTTCTACTGAAGAACATCTTAATCGTCTGCCTCCCCTCCACAAGCGGCAACACCGTAATTATAATCGCCGCCCCAAAAGCCCACAAAAACGTCAACGCCACCCAAAACCGAAAGAACTTCTTGCTGAAAACATATCGAGTCCCATACATCGGCATCGGCCAAAGAATCACGAAAACCAGACACAGCCCAATGGCCATGGCAATAGCCTTCACCTTTCCCCTTTTCAGATCACGATCTTGCTCCGGAGTCAAATGCTCGTGCGCCTGCTCTTGAGCGAGCTGCTCGGCCGTCAGACCCTTGATATCACTATCGTCGACCAACCGGATATCCGTCTTCAGTCTTTCCCAATCGAAGTCGTCGGCTCCGAAGGCGAAGGTGCATATGATACTGTACAGTGCTCCTGTGACCAAAGATGTGCCGTTCCCGATAACGAGAGGTAGGATCTCGCTCGTTGTCGCCACTGTAACGCTCCCGTGCAACGCATACGCTGAACCCAACCAACAAGCTATCGCCGTTATCGAGCCCAGGATAGGCGCCACGATGACAGCGATCTTGTTCTGCCGCTTCCAGAGAGTGGTACTGTAGAATGGCCACACCGCGCAGGATGTAAAGACGCCCATGCAGGTCACCAGATAATTGACTCCGATACTCGTCTGCGAGATACCCGTAGCGATGACAGCCATGCATATACTCCAGACCACGACCGCTAGATGCGACATCCGTAACAGCTTCCCGCCCGAGGATGTAGGGCTGATGTATGCGCCGTACACGTCGTAGGTGAAGACCGCGGCTATACTAACAATATCCGCCGAAAACCCCGAAGTGCAAGCCATAAACACCATGAGCAGTACAAACACTGCTCCACCCGTTCCCATGAGCGCTTGCGCCGCGTACGGCAGCGCGAGACCTTGGCTGATATCCGTAGCAGTCATCGTATGCATCTCCGGCATGCCCTGCATAGCTCTCGCGGCCAGCCCGAATGTTGTAGCAAGGCAAAACGGTATGGAGAACCAGCTCAGCCCTCCAATCATATACCCTGGCAAAGTAGCAGAAGGATCAGCCGTAATAGCTTTCTGGAAGAGCTGGACGTCGATTGTCGTGCCGAAGACTGCGCACCAGAAGACCACGCCTAGGAGGACGCCGTCTTGGGAGTGCATGGTCAGGTACTCGCCTCCCGCGTTCCCGGACACTGGAGCGATTTTGGCGGCGGCGCGGAGACGGTCGTAGACGATATCTGGGCTCCCGAGAAGGTCGCTGGAGGTGTAGGTTATGAAGAGGCCGGCTAGTACCATGGCGTAGATGACGATGGTGTGGGAGTAGTCGGTCAAGATCGTGGCTTTGATGCCGCCAGTGAGTGTGTAGATTAACACGCCGACGGGGAGGAGCCAAACGCCTGCGATGACGCTCATACCCGTCAGAGCTGTGAAGACCGCAGACCCTCCCACGAGGATATTGACGCAGTTGATTATGGCGTAGATGGTGGAATAGATGATGAAGACCAGATGCCCAGCCTTCCCGTAGCGAATCCGCGCGAGCTCGAGGAACGTATGCGCCCCCGGCGCCCGCCTCTTCAACTCCATAGCCGCCACACTAAACACAAATATCTGCACCGTCGCCCCAGCGCCGTAGAAATACGCTCCGCTAACGCCGTACTCGAAGCACCACGTACTACTGGTCAACAGCGTCGCGGCTATCGTCCAGGAAGACACTACAGCGGAGGCTACAAGCCCGGTTTTCACGGAGCGTTTGGCCGTCATGAACATCTCGGACCCCTGGACTTCGTTGGCGAAGCGGGAGAGGAGGTGGGAGAGGTACCACATTGCTATTGCGAAGAGGGCGCCGAAACCGAGTATGATGCCGTAGCCGGCGCCTTGGGGGAGGATGGTTTGAGCCATGGTTCTCTGCTGCGAGGGGTGAGTATTTGGTTTGTGGCCACACAAGGCTGGGCGAGCGGTCCCGGGAGGCTGTTGAATGGTCCAGCGAACGCTAAGATGTTGGAGAGGTAATAGGAACTGTTTGTAGAGAACAGGTCAAGAAGAGATGAAGTAGAGAATGACCTACCATCCTGCTGCCGAAGATGAGGCAATACTTGCCCAATCCGCGAAATGCCATGCCTCCCCAGGCGCACTACTTTTTCCAGACGTGTGGGATGCGGTCGACGCTGATAAGCAGTTCAGATCAAGTGCCTCGTTGCGAGCGCGACGATGATGCGTTGCGCAGGCCATCCTGTTTGCTTGTGATTGCAGGGTTGTACGGCCTTCGAGATAGGCCGGCGAAGAAAAGTGGGTACTGCGGCTTGAGGCTAAGGCACGTGAGCGTGTCAATGAAAACGTAGACATGGTCTACATACCGAGTCCCACCATAAGTATCACCGCGCTATGCGAGCGAAACGCTCAAAAAAGCCACCCGTGTAGATCGTGTGCATCTCGCGTGAAGTCATCGCCGCTTCACACCCAAGACGCCGCTCCCATATCATCATGCCTCCTTCCTCATCGCTAGAAACTCATGTGGGAAACGCAATCGCCAACGCTGGAATGAGGGGTTGGCTTACCTATTGCGCTTGGGCAAGTGCTGGTTGCATCTTCTCAGTGGTACTCAGAGAGCCAGTCTCTAATCGTAGCAGCTTCGGCTCGTTTGCGTGAGCAACCCTCACAGCCTAGCTGAGCACCGCCGTTCGTGATGGGTATGCGCTCCGCGCGCCCAATCCCTAGAGGAAGCCTTTACGGTGGCTTACTGCTGATCCACGGTGCTTCGTCGCCTCTTCGTGTCCCGCGTACTTCATTCGTTTCGTAGCCTTGCCAAGCCGAGACGTTCGCAAATGGTCAAACCTCATGTAGGCTCAGTAATCATCTCGTCCTCCATCTCATCAGCACGCACCGAGCCGTCCTCGCTCTCGTCAAGGCTGCTGCTCTCGCTCCCAGCAGCAGCAGGCTCCAACTCGAAACCCTGCGTCCGATCGACCAGACTGCGGTAATACTCTTCCAGAATCTCCGGCTTCGGGACAATCTTCCACTGCACCTTCTGCAAGAACTCCAATTCCAGCGTAGCCAGTTCCGAAACTGGTATACCACCGATCCGCGCATAAGTTGGGTTCGTCCAGAAGCTGTCGCTCAGGCCTTTGGCTGCTACGGTGGCGGCTGTGATCAGGAATCTGTGTACTGTGAGGCTGTTTATAGTAAAAGCAGGATACAGCGCACAGAGCCTGTCGATGTAGTACACCATGCTGAGCATTATTGGTGGTGATAGCGTCGCGTGCTGAATCAGACGCTTTAGGTAGTCGGACACGCTGATCCCGGGAGGTGCTCGGGAATGGAAGCGCGTCAGGCGGCCGTCTCTCAGTGGAATCTGGTCGTTGAGCCGGATGAGTTCCATCAGCATGTTCGATATTAAGACTCCAAGATCTTGCGGGTTGCATGTAGAGTACTCCCGCGGCATGATCTTGACAGTTCCTGGTGCTGCCCTGGACCTCTTAGGTGCAGAAGAGTGGCCTTCCGTTGATCGCGCCTCCTGCGGCTCCGGTTGCGGTTGCTGTTCGCGCGTCGCGACTGCATGTTGACTGTTGCTGCCTGATGCGGTCGGGTCTACTCGCACTTCTGGCTCGGCGGGTGCTGGCGGCACTGACTGCGCCGCTGAAGAGCTGCTAGCCCCAGTGTTCGCCGCGCTCATCTGCTGCACCCGCTGCGGTGACTCCGACCGCTCACTCCCTTTTCTCTTCTTCCCGCTCCCCGCCGAGCTCGGAGACTGCTCCGTAATGGTATTGGTGACTGCCAGCTTGTGACCAGCGGTGGGAGGAAAGCCTTCTGGGCTGTACTGCGTCCCCGCATTCACGTACCCTCGAAATGGTCGCCCCGCCGCCGGCCCACTCTCCACGTACTGCTCCTTAGGTGGTTGCTGCTTGGAGGTTGATGTGGCCGAGGCTGAGGTGGTAGGCACATTGAAGGTGCGCGACGTTCTCGGTGACGGCGCGGAGTAAGTGGGCTGTCGCGGCGAAGCCCGAGGTGATCGCGAAGAGAAGGTGTGATGTCCCAGTGGTGTGCGGAATGCTTGAGGTGAAGCAGCCGGTGAAGGCGAAGAAGTCAAGGTGGACATCGCCGGTGTAGCAAGGCGTATCCGTGTCTTAGCGAGTGAAGCGAATCGTCTGATACAGCGGCTTTGGCGCTCATGTTAGGCAAGCGACGGAAAGCGATTGGAGGTGGGAAGCGCGCGCAAGGAATGCGCTCGCACGTCTGCAACAGATTCTTTCGCTGGTTCACGACGGTGCCGTCACAGAATGGTAAAAGAGAAAGTCTCGAAACTCACTTTGAATAGATACCAGTGCCTGCCTCACGTGGCATCTCTAATCAGCCGCTAGTCTGTCGGCTGTAGACAAAGTTAGACGCGCGCCGATCGGCCCGAGCTCGACGCCGCGGGAACTCGTCGAGACCGGACGGCAGCGACTTTGGGGTGAACAATAATAATCCACCGCTATCAGCATAGAAAGAGTGCCCAGTGAACAAAGTGTAAAAGAGTGTGAACAGCGCTGAACACAAGCATTCGGAGAACAAGAATGCTTATAACTCTCGCTAGCATAACGGACCTCTCTACTACAAGTAGACGACCACAGGATGTCTCTTCACCCAGCGCAAAGGGGCCAGAACTCATCGAAGCGACCCAGCATGAAGCACGATCTGCATGAGAAGAGCCAGCCCGAGGAGACCTAAGGAGAGCACGATGGTCATCAACAACGCGCCTAGGAGCAGGCGGGCGATCTACCCAGTGGCTCAATTTGCCCTGTTCAGCCTTCTAACGATCCAGTACGGCTATTAGATGTGCTGGTCACAGTGTGACGCTTTGAGATAGCAACGGCAAGTCCCTACATGGGCATCGATAAGATGGACGAAATCAGGCTGCTGATGTGACACCTTCTCAATGCCTGCGACAAACCCGCGAAGAACGCGGTCTCCAGCTTTTGCGTTGTGGGCGGCTGCATGTGGAAGCTGATCCGTTTGCGTGCCTGCCGCAGAAGCTGTTACCAGCCGCAAGCTTTGACTACAATTTCGTCTGCTCTCCTATCTCGCTTTCCACTCGCATGCGCATCACTGGAAGCTGTTACCGCCGATATCTCCAGTCTACGCATTCATAGCAATGCCATGACCTACCCAAGGCCCAAGTCTTCTGCTGCAACTCTCAGCGCTCATGAAGACACGACCGGCTCAACCCACAATCACGCCTACTCCGTGCTGCAATAGTACCCATACTCCTCCTTCGCCACCGTGGCCGTCTCAACCAAGAACTCCGTCGCACTTGATTGATCAAAACCATCGAGAGTTGGAGCAGCGCCTTCAAAGCCTTCTGTGCGGAGACCGTGTCGCCAGTCTTGAGGAAGACGCACTTGTGCGTCTCCTTGTCTAGCGAACTAGACGGGTTCGGGGTAGGGTTAACGACAGCAGCTTTGATGAGCAGGTGATGCAGCTGGAGCAGAAGACTTCGCGGAGTAGTGGTCTTCACGCACGGACTATCAATTGACCGTCCTGGAGGCTCAGCTTGCGGCGCTGTAGGTCCATGGGCATGAGTGGTCGAGCAAGTTCGATGAGGAGACTTTTGGGCTCCAGATGGCGCAGATGGAGTCTGTGAAGGTTCAGGCGGGCGCCAGCGGTCATGGTCGGTCTCTGTCAAGCCTGCAACGAGCTTTGGGCATTGTTTTGCTCGCAGGAGCCTGACATGCAAGAGACTGTGTGTTCTCCATCGTTAAACACCGGCCAGACACTTTTCAGGCAGCGAGGTAGGTCATGTAGAGGTGACGTAGAAGCAGCAGTGTCCTACGTTTTGACCAGTGGTCCGTTCGCTGTTGCGCGGTTCATGCATTATGCATGGAGACTTTCTCTTTTCTTCTTCTTTTTGATAATGTGAATGCAACCTTACTCACCGGACCTTGCATCCTACCAATCATACTCATGTAAGTCATCCCTCAACATCTGGTCATACCTTGAGAAACTGAACAAAAGCCTCCATCTCCAGAACCGTACTCAACCGTGAGTCACCGAGATGGCGTCCCAAGTCCCCTTCGACCTCAGCACGCTCGGAGAGCAGATCGTGAGCGGTATCCAAAGCTCCATCGACAAGCTCGGCGAACATCTCGATTCCAGCCTGCTTGCGACGAAGATGGAAACCATGGCTACGATCGCGGAGGAGGCCAAAGCCAAGGTGGAGACCGCGAGCAAGGAGTCCAACATGCAAGACATTCGGGCTCAGATCTTCGGTGGGTAACTTCTCGGTGAAAGTGTACTCAAACGCATCACTAATCATTGAAGCCCTAGCCAACGTCCGCATCCTCTGGCCGATCTTGATGGTCTCCGAAGGCGAATCATTCCCCTTCCCGTCATCAATGGAGCTCGCGATATACGGCACCGGCACAGCCATCAAGGCAGCCGTCATTCATTCCATGTGGTTTGGAAAGGATCCACCGCCGAACACCAACGGGAACATCAACCATCTGAAGACGAAATGCGTGATCCTTGAGACCATCGAGACAGACCCCGTGGAGAAAGCGCTTGCGAAGCTGCTGGAGCTCACGATGGTGTTGGTCAGAGACATTTCCTCCGAGATCTTCCTCGGCATGCCCTCTAGGACGAAGGAGGGACTAGGCAGGTAGGAAAGCGCGTGGGTTTTGAGGATTGCGAATGCTGGGCGCAGATGGGCGAGAGTGTAAGGCCACCACCAAAGCCTCGCACATACACAAGACCACATGCGGCTGTCAGCAGCGATGAGCACAAGTGATATGCGCTACCTTCTCACATGGGCCATGGGAGATACAGGCTCAATGTACATTGCACTCACGATTCTGCAACAACTCCACTTGCATATTATTATGGACACTGTTTGACCGGGAAAGTGAGCCTGACCCTGTTCGCGCGACTGCCCTGCAACGGTCGCCACCCGCAAGCTTTGGTTTCATCGCCGCTTGACAGCATGAGAACCAACAAGCTGGCGGTGTGCTATGTCACTCGCGGCGGCTTTAAGCATGACAACGAAGATTCCCGTTTGCGTGACTGCCGCAGATGCGGTCGCCAGCCGCAAGCTTGGACTATGAATCCGTTTGCTGAGCATCTACCACGGTGTACCCGCGTACCCGCTCGTTCTTTCATACATACATCCGATGCAGTTTATACTTCAAAGCTTGACTTTCAGAGTTTTCCGCAAGCTAACATCCTGTTGCATCCACGAAAGGCCTTCAGCGTAGCAGCAGAGAAGCCGCAGTCGAGGCGTGACAAACACAGTAAGCCAAAGCAGTCTTCTTGCCCGCTTGGCCCGTCCTGCTGGTCTCTAGCTGATCGGAAACAGTATCATCATCGAGCTCACTAACACAACATGCCTTCTACCGTCACCATCAACGTCGAAAGCTTCGACATACGTGAGCAGATCTTCGGTACGCCGCTCACCCCAAAGAGCCAGTCTCCACCTTCGCTGACTACGACTCCATAAGCCAACGCCCGCCTTCTATGGCCACTCTTGATAGTTCGTGCCCTCGATGGCCAGTCTCACCCGTTCCCGAAGTCCATGGAGATTGCAATCTTCGGCGCCGGTACCACGATCAAAGCAGCGGTAGTCAACCCTGACCCCGGCCACACCGAACAGACGTCTCCATCAGACAGGGACAAGAAGAAGTGCATCTTCCTCAAGACCGGCGACACCGAGTCGGCCGAGAAAGCTCTCCAGAAGCTGCTTGAGCTCACTATGATGTTGCTCAACCAGGAAGCGGGGAGTGGCTTCGAGGAGACTGCTAAGCATACTGCAGAGGGCTACGGCAATTACTGTGATTGCCGTAAATCGGCGCTGTAGATCGGAGACAAGCTCTCTCAGACCTTCAATCACATGGCCAATAGACGGTGGAGGGGTTTCGCTGCTTTTGCGACTCGATATACGCTTTAGATTCGGCATGACGGTCTGTGGAACGTAGTGGTAGCAATGCCTTCGTTGTACAAGGCATGAGCTGGCGAAGATCAAGTAGCGACATGGCGTAAAGGCTTACACAACACTCTCCGCAGCTTCATGCATGTAGCTTCTAGCCTGATCTCCATCTACTATCGACACCGGTTCTCAGACAGTAGCACCTCGTAAGATCTGTCCCCGCACACTACTTGACGAACATCGCGTGGCCGAGCCTACAGACAGGCGGGATCCCCACGGAGTCGTGCCTGGAGTGCAATAGCGGCTCTGGTAGTGCTGGATGAGAGCAATGACTCTCCTGTGGTCAAGCACCGTTCGAGCGACCGCGGGTAACTGTCCGGTCGATGGGTGCTTTCAGACTGCACTGATAGCTGGAATGCATAATGCTGCTTACCTGGAGCTCCGCTAGCTTGCTACCCCGTGGTGACCGTCCCTTCCCTTCCTTCTCTCAGCTCTGACTGCCCTATCAATATGGACCAGAACCAGATAGTCGTTAGTACCGACCGTGGATCAACAACCATCAATGTCCGTGAGCTGCTGGCGAAGTCATGGTACAAGTGCAAGCATCTCGTAGGCTTTATGGCTGGCTGTCGGTGGTTTTGATGGTGCAGGCGACGAACGGGTTTGACGGTCTGTTGATGAATGGGTTCCAAGCCTTGACGTACTGGCAGGAGTACTTCGAGAGTCCGACGGGAGCACAGCTTGGTATCTTCAATGGCACGCAGGGTCTTGGTAGTGTCTTTGCGGTGACATTCTTGTGGTGGTTGGTCGAGAAGATTGGGCGGAAGTATACCATCATCGCCGGAGCTGTCCGTCAACGCCGCCAACCCGTACGATGGATCGTCCGAGTATCAGCTAACGGTATGTCTCGTTGCTGCAAGTGGTAATCATCTTCGGCGTCTTCCTGCAGTCCTTCGCAACCTCGCTGGCAATGTTCGCTTCAGCATGTGCCATCATCGGCATGGGCTTATCATTCGAATATACCGCCGCGCCGATGCTGGTGACGGAGGTTGCGCATCCATCGCATCGAGCCCAGCTTTCGACGCTACTGAACACGCTGTACTTCTTCGGCACGACAATCGCAGCATGGGTGACTCGGCACTCTGACGATCCAGAGCGACTGGAGCTGGCGAAGTGTCAGCTTGCTGCGGATATTCCCGTCCGTGATTTCCATATCACTCACCTGGTGGGTTCTCGAGAGTCCCAGATGGCTGGTGGC
Source organism: Neocatenulostroma microsporum (assembly GCA_022814695.1). NCBI lineage: Eukaryota > Fungi > Ascomycota > Dothideomycetes > Mycosphaerellales > Teratosphaeriaceae > Neocatenulostroma > Neocatenulostroma microsporum. The sequence goes on from JAKLLW010000005.1 coordinate 123,041, forward strand.
CAGGGGGCGAAACGAGAAGGCACGGCAGATCCTCATCGACTACCACTGCGGCGGTGGTGCGACTGATCCGTCGGCCGCCTTCGAGATGCATGAGATCGAGACCACTCTCGCTTTCGACCGAGAACATGGTGACGGCTCGTGGTTAACGCTCCTCAGGACGAAAGGTAACAGGTGGAGGACGTGGATTGTGTGTACCGTCTCGTTCTTCGCTCAGGCGACGGGCAATACGCTCATCGGGTACTACCTGATCATTGTCCTGACTGGCATCAGGATTGCAGATCCGCGGACTCAGTCAATAATCAACGTATGCTTGACGATGTGGAACATGGGATTCGTAAGGCTGTCCAGATCTCTCGAGCTCAACTTCCGCTGACGTTATCATAGGCCTTCTGGGGTGTGCTTATGTGATCGACAAATTCGGGAGACGCAAGATGATGTTGACCTCGATGATTGGCCAGCTCGTTTTCGGATTCGTCCCCTGGACTGTAAGGAGCCCCAGCTGTTGCCTTGTCGGCTTAGTCCACTGACCTCCGCCCGTATCCGCAATGCCCTCTACACCGTGCGTGGAGATAAAGCTGCCGCATATGCCGTGATAGCCTTCATTTTCATCTCGACCGCCTTCTACTCTACGGCGTGATCCGGAATCCTCACAGGGTATACTGCTAAAAATATGTCGTATGACGTGCGTAGCAAACTCGTAGTCACCCAGAACCTGCTGGTCCAGGCGAGCATTACGGGCTTTAACTACCTCAATCCGGTGGCGCTGGAAACCATTGGCTGGAGGTATTATATCGTCATTGACTGCATCATTGTAGTGATGTCGTACTCCTCGGATAGAAAGACCATCGCTGACACAAATCCAGGTGCTCGCCATTGTCGTCATATACTTTACTTTTCCAGAGACCGCCAAGTGCGTATCCCGACGGATAATACCCCTGGGGATCGCCTGTGACCTACTGACCGTTAAACCATCTTCATTAGTAGCACTCTCGAAGAGGTCAGCACCATCTTCGATGGCAAAGCGCAGTGCAGAACACCCTGTTCGACGAAGCTGTGTTGCAAGATATAGCGAAGGGAGGCTCGGGCGGCAAGGCTATGGAAGTCGAGGGAAGAGAGGTCGCTAGCGAGGCGTAAGGCGGCGCGAATCGCCGAGAAAGTGGTACGGGTCCAGGCGAAGAGCATGATACAAAGCTTACACAACACTCTCCGTGATCGTCTGCGGACTCGGTCTCGTCTTCGAAAAGCTCTCCCTCGCATCCAGGCGCTCAAAGTACTCCCGCAGTCGCGGATGCTTCTCCTTCCACGCATGATCCGGCCAACGCAGACTCAGCCAGCCTAAACAGCTAGCAATCGCAATGTCTGCCAAAGTCAACTTGTTGTCGAGCAGGAACTCGCCACCACCAGCTTGATCGACAAAAGTGGCGAGGGCTTGGAGACCTCCGTCTGCCTTTCTCATTTGTCTGTACACCCCACACTCAGCGACAAAATGTCTGGGTTCAATGTTGTGAGCATACTGACCGGTCTCTCCACGCCTCACTCTGCTTGTCCGCATCCCTCTTCTGCTCGAAGAAAGCCAGTACCAGCGCATCACAGATACCATCCGAAATCACTTCGACTTTTTTCGCAAAGAGTGTGTCGTCAACGCCCTCCGGCATCAAAGAGTGCTCCGGATACTTGGCTTCCAGCCACTCCATTATGAAGTGTGACTCGTAAATGGCCGTCTTTCCATCGTCGAGGATGAGCACCGGCAACTTCTCCAACGGATTATATTGCGGAGTCTGCGTGGTCGATTGCCACGGTACCTCCGTCTGGAGTTGAAAGTCAAGGCCCTTCTCCGCGAGAGCGATGCGCACCTTTCGAGCGTATGGCGAAGGTGTAGCACTGATGAGTGTCCACATGATGTTCCAGTATTCAAGTCTCCAGTGATTGTCAAAACGAGGCCGAAGAGAAGGTCCGGTTGGAGTAACGACCGTAGTGTGTGTGCCAGTAACACCGAAGAAGGTGAAGCATTGGCTTTAGGTTTGTCATTCTACGTCATGTTTCTGGAGAGCTCGAGCAGCTCGGAGCAAACGCAAACTCACAGCCTTCCGCATCGGCGGACATCGGTCTGCGTGCTGCTACCTTTCAGGTCGTAAGAAGAATGTGAGCATGATCGCGGACCGCTTGCTTTAGAACTTGTGCAGGTGCTGATTCGGTCATCTGCCGACAAGAGCGGGCTATCCTACTTCCACAATCTGCCGCTCTTTATATGCGACTCGTTGCCCTCAAGTTCATGTCTTTCATGCGGTCCGTTCGATTCCATCTCATACATTCTCCGTCTGTCTTCCATCTCGTGCAATTGGGTTCCGCGAAGCTCGGATGGACTCGAGAGGCCGGAAGTAGGATCGAAGCTGTTGTGATAAGCTGGTACCGCAGGGTAACTTGAGCTCGCTCTTGTATCCGCTGAAGATCGCCTCTTTTTACGCCGAAAGTAATCTGCTAAGACTATCACGGCAAGCACGATAACGGCTGCTGCCGCGCCGATACCCCCATACGCGCCACCTGAGAGCCCTGATGATGTTGACTGGGAGGACGTCGCTGAACTGGACGGTGTCCCAGTAGCTGTGGTGGTATTGGCTGGCAGATCTGAGCTCTGCCATCTGATTTCGATCATTGGGGCGTAGACCTGATAGGTGGTAATTGCGTATTCCGACGAGCTTGTGGTGACAGTGGTAGGTATGGTCATGTCAGTAAGTCCATTGGACTGGCCAGCTTCACACGTCACCACTGGGAACGTAGCGAAATAGCCTGCACCGCTCTGGCAAGTCTGGGCTACAGCGTTGACCGAACACGTGAAACCACTGTGCAGTAAATCCGTCAGTTGGCGGCATCCTGGTGCAGAGAACAAGAAGTCTTACTCGGGACAGCAGCCTACCGCCGTCTCGCCAGGCAGCATCGAGTATTCAACACCGTGCCCTCCTTCTGTTGACCCACTGGCCGTTGCTGAACAAGCGCTGGTATACCCTTGCGGACAGATGAAGCCAGGACTGTAGAAACCCCATCCGCCGAATGGAGGTGTGGGCGTCGGGGCGCTAGGAGCGGCAGGCGGCCAGCAGTCGGTCGCATCATTATAGTCAGATGTGGTGTTGCTGCTCAGCGACGCATCTGTGGCGCAGGTGACGGCCTAGATGAACTCATGAGCACACTCTCTCTCAGTAGGTCCAGCGACTGCAACGCCGACTTACGCGATACCCTGTGGAGCAACTTGTAGGGCAACCGGCGACAATGTTCGTGCAGGAAGATGGAGGTGTGTACGTCGTTGTCAGCGGTCCGATGACAGTACGTGGTCGATGCGCAACAGTAGCCGACATGGTGGGCGAACAGTCGGAGAATAGAAGGCGTGCAGTGTCTCGGTGTCGATGTGAGATGAAGATTGACAGGGAAGAGGAGCAGAGATGCAGACGAATACGCTATCGTAACGCTGAGCCCTGCGCTCGTGGCAGTCCTTGCGGGCGGCTCCTTCTGTCTCATGCGAATGTCGCTGACTATTAATGTACTGCGGATGCATGCATGCAGCTCGCTTGGGGCCAGTTAGGGTTTGCCGTCGCCCAGCCTTGCCCAGCCAGATCACGCACTCCGCATGTCCACATTTTCAGGGATGAAATTATGTAGGAATGAACCCGCAGGAGCACCAAGGCTACAGAGACATACTTCAAAAGAAGAGACATCGAAATATACCTACAATAACCACAGTGTAGATCGTTCATCTCCGCAAGGTTGGAAGACCGAGGCACGCGTACCACGGTTAGACTGCATGCAGGATGCAGTGCGGCTGGGGCCAAACGTGTGGCAGCACACAAGGGCGGTTGGATCCTCGTTCTCGCATAGTGCTCCCAGATCTCGATCCTGGTTGGCCGCATCGGAGGGACCGACCAGGCTGCATGTCCACGTTCCGCCCGATATAAGATCCAGGCTCTGGCGTGAGGCAGAGCCGCCTTACTGACCTATCCTTTCCATGGTGACGTCTTGGTGCACCATGCGCCCTTCTGCGTCTAATCGAGCGACGGAGGCTTCATTCAAGGCCATCCAGACGAGGCATTTCAGACTTTCGTAGTTGTGACAGCTCAACAAAGACATATAGAGAATCTTGATGAGATGCGATGCCACCGCGAAGACCGGAATACATCCCAGAGATCAAGGCAGTGTACGAGGTCCGGGCGAAGAACGCAGCAACCTGTTGAGCTCTCGCACCGTTGGGGATGAATCTTTCTTCATAACTGCTTGCTCAGTATATCGGCGTGAGGATTGATCTCATCAGCTACTCCCGTGTCAAGGGCGAAAGCTAACGACCCACTCGAGGTAAGATGTACTCGTCTAGAGTTGGTCGAATTGTCTCAGGGCCGTCTTCACCCTCTCCTTGACGTCTAGGTCCCCATCAGAGGCGAGCCCTCGTACTGCGCCTTCGATGCCGACGCTTCTGAGTTCTTGCGCTCGTGCCTGGAAGCGTTATCGAATTAGCGGAGGTCTCGCAACCAGAGGCATTATACGTACCCGAGCATCCTTCCTATCGCTATCATCCTCAATCCAAGTAAGACTATTTACAGCCCACACGCAGGCCGACCGCACTCTCCGATCGATATGACTAAAATGAGGAAGCCAAGCTTGCAAAAGGGGCTTCTGAGCAATAAGCAATTGCTTGTGCTTCGCCGAAGCATTGCAAATATGGTTAATGATGTGAATCGTGCCGAGAACGAGCTCAGTAGGGTAGTAAATCTGCCTGCTACCACTCGTCAATCTTGCGGAAGCAGGTAGTGGTGCAAGCTTCGCAGTAAGCAGCTCGAAGATTTTCGTACTGCCGATCTGCTGGAGAAGATGATCGAGCATTAGGGCGCTGTCGTCGCCGTTGATTGAGTTTCGAACGAAGTCCAAGGCCTGTTCTTGCACCGCAACGTCATCTCGCTTGGCTAGTAAAGTCGGATTTTGTTCCATCTCGCGGACAGAGGAGAGATATTTCTTGCTGTTGAAGCTCGGCGGTGGTGGATTGAGCGTCGATCGAAGCTGAGATGCTTGATAGTGGGTGCTAGACGACTCGTCAAACATCACCTCGCCGTCCTCATCGTCATCGCGCTCTTGCTCTTCGTCGTCGGCCGGACTGTCGACATCCATAGACGAAGGATTCAGCAAGTCAACTTGCTCCCCAGCAGCATTGGGCGTACTAAGCCCAACCGACACACCTCCTCCATTCGCAGCAAAAGACTCTCGCTGCTCACCCTGGATAGCACTGACAAGCCATCCAGGTCCAAGCTCTTCCAGAGTGTTGATCTTGACCTCCCGTGGGCTTGCCAACATCAAATGCTTGAGGGCCCATAGACTGCTCAACCTCAGCGCCGAAGACGCTCGCCTCGCGTGTGCGGTCAACGTCTTCACAACACCTTCTGCGACGAGGTCATCCCGCATAGGGCTGAACTCCAGCAGTAAGTTGATGCATACATCTGTGGCTGCGAGCTGGACCTCCGCATCCTCGTGGTTGAGGAGGTGGAAGATTGGCTTTGCAATGCCGGCATCGATAAGGCTGGTCCGTAGTAGACTGACGCTCCTAGACATCGTCTTTGCTGCTGCGCATGCGGCCAAGATGACGAATGTAGTGTTGCCGTCTTTCGGGCCTACTTGAGCTCTGTTGCTCGCTAGCTTCGTAACGTAGTCAGGCGGGAACGGTTTGAGCGAGTCGATGATGCAACTGACGACACCTGCTTCGACAATGGCTTTCCGGTGCAAATCCTCCTTCTCTGCCAGTGCCGCAAGAACTTGCAATGCGCCCTTTCGACACTTCATGGCGTGTAGGGTCTCCGGGGGCAGACCCTTACTGCCCAGACGGCTTGTCTCTGGCAGGGTTGATTCGTCAGTCGCAGTCTTCGCCGACCACATGGCTTTCGCAAGTGGGACATTGTCGAAGCTCTTCTTCAACACCGGGCAAACGTATCTGATGGCATTAGCCTCGACGGCAGCCACCTGGAGCACTGGCGAGTCGTGCACCAGTAATGCCAGAACGTCGCAAGCTTGCTCTTTGCAAAGCTTCGTATCTTGCTGATCGGTGACGCCGCCACCTTTGCTCTCACTGCAACACAACACTGTCAGCATGTGAACGATGAATCTAGCATATCGCAGCCCATCACCGGCAGCGAGGACAATCGGTGGAGACAATGTCTCGCCGTGCATGGTCATCCACAGACTGCGGGCAGTCGCCACATATGCCTATGACAGGTACGAGGAGTCGGAGAAAACGTACCTGGCCGCCTGCACCAACTTCACAGCCAACGGAACGGCAAGCAAAGCCATCTGCTTCTCTCGCTCCTTCGTCTTCTGGATGTACTCGCTACGATGACCAACGTTGAAAACATCTTGATCGATCGCATTGTTGACCAAAGCGAGCAATCTTAGCGCGATGAGTCTGTTATGCCCTTCCATAGAACGTGCCAGCAGCAGTAGCCAACTGCACACGGCGTTTGCGTGATCGATATCTCCACCTTGCGGCACGCCTTCGAAGGTAGACGCACCCCTTCTTGATGGATTCTGCAAGGCTGCCATTGCTGGGAAGGCCCTGGAACCTCCGAAGTAGGTGGTCGTGCCATATGCTGGAATATGTAAGGGCGGGAGCAATGGCTCTCCCGTGGCTGAAGCGAAGCCATGTCTTGGTCCGTAAAGGTATCGTTGATCGGTGTTTCCAGGCCAGACATCCAGAAAGAGGGTCCGTATAGGCGCCGAGAGGAAGAAACGATGCGCCCGATAGGTCGAACCAGCAATGATGGTGCAGATAGCTGATAGTATGCTCGGCACGGCCTGCAGCGGTGGAGGAGACGGAAGATATACTCCATGGTCCTCGACATGTTTGCTGGCTATGGCATGAGAGGCCAGCAAAGAGGCAAGTGTATCCAAGATGGGACCTTGGACAAGAGCTGCCTCGCCGCTTCCCGCAATGGCTATTATCTCAGCGACGAGTCGGATCTGCTGCTTAGCAGCAGATGATGAAGTGTCCTGGCGGAGAAGCTGATGCAGTATATCGGCGCTCTGCTTGCTGAAGATGTCCAGGTCGCCACATGCCGAAGAGTTCAGGTTGTCTCGCGTGGTCGACCAGGAAGCCGAGATGTTCTTGAGCGCCTGTAAGGTTGCTGTCACTAGTCTAGGCGTAGCATCGGTCGCTAGCATGTCCAGCAACACTTTGGGGGCACCTGCTGCCAGCAATGGCTGCACGAACGCGGCACCTCCATTGCCCAATGTACCGATCACCAACGTTGCCTGTAATCTTGCTTCATCCCCTCGAGTCCATGCTTGCGCTGATGGTATGGATGCGCCGTTCGCATCACTTCGTCTCCTCTTTCCCGTCGAGACTGAGACCGATGCTAGTATGTTGACTAGCGGTTCAAGAGCCCCATCTCTTACTACAGTCTCTTTACGTTGGTCATGGCCGATAATGTAGTTCTTGAGTTCCCGTAAAGCTGCGATCTCTTGGTCGAGGGACGCTGGGTTCCGGATGGCATCCAGGTTTGCGGCCATGTCTGAGTCGCTGCAGGAACCGGGGGTCTAGGTTGGTATGGTCTCTGCGCTTGCTACGCACGCAAAGCTGACGAGAGGTCGATCTGATTATACTGGGGACTGCATCAAACATGAAGTCTGTATGCCGTGAACAGCAACCTCGAGGTCAAGCTCAGACTCCTCGAGGGCAAAATGCGCAGTCCAACTTCGCATTGTGACCGCACGAGACCACCGCCGATCCACACAACACGCCTACTTTCGTTCAACATTGACACGGTAACAGACGGCATGGAGCTCACGTTCGTGCACCAATACTCAGGCGACACACCAAAGCGTAGGCGACTCGCGAAGGCTTGCGAAACATGCCGCGCTCGCAAGGTTTGCGGTATGCCCAATCTGTGTTTGCCGCCCTGACATGTAGACCAGAAACGATGTATACACTTTGCTGGAGCAGACCAAGCGGATGCTTCACAAGGTGCTGACGAGGACGATGAGGAGCAAACACGGCCGGCCCCAAGTAACACTGGTACCCGCCGCGCAACTACGACAGTCACCAGCACCAATACTAACGGCCAAGACGACGCACCTAGACGACCATCGCAACAGCGTACGCCACCACAGTCTGCGGGAGCAGCTGGAGAGAAACGCTTCTTCAGCGACTTGAACCCGGAGGCCACCTTTCTCAACAGACCAGTCAGCAACCATGAGCAGCGGCCACCAAACGAGGACATTGGCGTCTGGGTCGATAAGCGCGAGTGGGAGGCTTTGATCAGACAGCGGGAGAACGCTGCACACGAGGGCAGGAACACTACGCAGCTCACCTACCAGTATGGGCTGCCCGGTGACCAACGGCCGCATTCAGCTGTCCTAGGCCCGTTGATCGATGTGTATTTCAAGAAGATCCAGACTATTCTCCCACTCATAGACGAGGCGGAGTTCAGACGACAGCATGCAGATGGCGATGTTCCGGAGCCACTCGTCCATGCGATGTGTCTTGTCGCGGCTAAGGACTCGGATGCCGGTCAGCACCTCCGGATCCAGATGTCTCCGTCTACTCTGCCACCGCGCGAGTTTTGCAGTAGGCTGCACGCTTCGGTGTTAGGTGCTTTGCGGGCGCCATGTCAGTATGACAAAGTAACGCTCGTCCGGATCTTGGCTTTGGCGTCATTACACAGCGAAGGCAACGACGGCGCAGAAGAGTCTTCGATGCTCCTGTCTCAAGCTATGCATCATGCGCAGACTATGGGCATCCACCTTGGCCAACAATCGTCCGGGCGGACCGAAGCAGACCTGTCAATGAAGAGACTGTTCTGGTGTCTCTGGGCGCTGGACAGAGCGAACTCGACTATCAATGGCAGACCGGTGATCATGAGCGATGTTGATATAGCCATCGACCGCTTCGAGCCCGGCGAGAGCGGCTTTCCTGCGTTTGAAGCCTGGCTTCGCACCACCGAGATCCTGAACAAGATCATCACGTTCTACCGGCCGCACTACCCCATGGATGTGACAGGATGGGAAGACCAGTACCCCGGCATGGAAGAGCTGCTCGACGATGTCGATGGGTGGGAGCTGCCACAGTCGGTGCACCTGACCCTTCACTTGTACTACCTTACGGTCGCTATACTATCGCATCGCTCGCGAGGCATCAAGCAAATACCGCGAGGCACAAACTCTTCAGTCCGCCAGCGACTCTGCGCAAGCGAGATCGTTAAGCTAATGGAATCCGAGCATGCACTCGAGGTTCATGCTTTGCCATTCATACCTTATGCCGTCTCACTCGCTCTGTCAGTGTCGTACCAGCATCTGCGACAATCTCAATTCCAACATCAACAAGAAGACGCCTGTCGGGAGTTCAGCAAGTGCACCAAGATCTTGCAAAGTCTGCGACGGACGTGGAGCTCAGCTGACACGATGGCTGCTCTGGCAAGGAAAGTCCAGGATGAGATTGAGAAGGCACCGAGTCTAGCTTCATTCCGAGTTACGAGGGAAGCGCAGCGACGTGGTGCTGATGGCGTTACGGCGGATGCGAGGAGGGAGAAGGAGACTGTGAATGTGCCATGCATGCCGTCGATCAACGGAGAGCGGACGGGGCTGCTTGAAGCTGTCCCAGCCGCACGTCATGAAACAGCAGCTCAAGCAACCAACGAGCAATCGAACGCAGCCGCACATGCCGAACAAGCATCCTCACAACCACAGCCACAACAGAACGGCATCGACCTCTTCGACGGCATAGACGACGTCTTTGGCACGTACCTGGACCCAAACTACCCTGTCAACCTTGACGACCTCTCCTTCCTCGATGACATGCAGCCGTTCGACTACAACAATGCTGGCTTTCAAGACTCGACGAAGTGGTGAGTCCGGCATTGTGAGATCTGAGAAGAAGGAATCTGGCTGAAACTTTCCGTTAGGCCAGGCCCGCCTTCGCCTGCGAGGTTCTATATTCAGCATTGGTGATGCTCTGGGGGTTGATCGATGAGGTCGATCCGGCCGGCCGACACTGGTATTGAGACGCTATCGGACGCTTTGGTTCAGGCGTACGACCTCATGACGATGCACCGTGCGGCTAGCGGGTGCGTTATATTTCGAACTGACGATGGCTGTATCGCACTCCTACGTGCTTCGCAGCTCCGCTCTCTGTCAGGGCAGCAGAAATCGTAGCAGAAGTTGACATATATAGAGCCTGTGTGCTCATCCTTTCGGAGGCCTCTGCAGTTCAGCTACGCCGACTACCTCTACTCTCTCGCCACCTGGGCGAACAAAGCTTTCCTTGAGCTGGGCATACCTCTCAACCCCTTGGGCATCCAAAGTGGACGGCTTATGGGACACCAGTACACGGTTCAGACCATCAACCCTTGGGACGAGACGAGGAGTTCATCCCAGAGGTCGTTTCTTACGCTGCAAAGGACGGCTCTGAATGTGTATACGCATAGCTTGGTGAAGAAGGTGCTTTTTGATGGAAACAAGCGAGCGACGAGTGTGCTTGTCGAGGCAGGTGGCGTGCCGTTCTATCTCTATGCCACTAAGGAGTTTATAGTGTCTGCTGGGGTCTCCCAGTCCCCGCAATTGTTGATGGTTTCCGGAGTTGGTCCTGCGGAGACTTTGCAGGACCATGGCATCAATTTCATCATAGACAAGCCTGGTGTTGGCCAGAACATGTGAGTCACTCCAGGGGCGCTGAGGCGCTCGAGATCGCCGTTTCTGGGTTTGCGCGAGAAGTGACTGTATATCACTCCATTCAGCTGAACTGATTCTGGTATAGGTGGGATAATGTCATGTACGGACCAGCCTACGTTCTTGACTTGGAGACCTCAGCCATCACCAGTAACCCGGAGTACGCCGGCGAAATAGCGCAGGAGTACCTGGTAGGTACATCGACCGTTACAACTGCTGTAGGCCCTCTGAGATACTTAAGAGCCCTCAGGACCGTGCGGGACGTGAAACCTGCTGATCCTGAGACGCTGATTCTGAGACGCTTCGCCTCTAGGTCAACAAGACAGGCCCACTCACAAATCCTGGAGCCTTCTACGGCGCTTTCGACGAAGTCTTCAGTTGGGCGAACATCTCATCGTCTGCCAAGCAGGCCCTCAGCATCCTCCCAGCGGACTGGCCGGAAGCGGAATGGCTCGTCCGTGCCTCATACCTAGGTGATGGGCCGTGACCCTCCAGACGGAAAAAACTACGGCTCCATTGTTACGGGCCTGCTGGCTGTGCTCTCACGAGGCAACGTCACCATCTCATCCGCCGACATGGGCGACGCTCCCGTCGTTGACCCTCGGTGGTTGACCAATCCAGCGGACCAACAGATAGCTGTAGCCGCCTTCAAGCGCGCGAGAGCTCTGTTCAATACGACAGAGATGGCCCCAGTCGTTCTCGGGCCGGAAGCGTGGCCTGGAGCCAATATCACGACGGATGCGGACGTACTTCAGTACACCCAATCGACCTTCCTGACGCTGTATCATGCTGCTGGGACGTGCGCGATGGGTCGGATGAACGATAGGAATGCCGTCGTTGACTCGAAGGCTCGTGTCATTGGGGTGGACGGGCTGAGAGTGGTCGACATCTCGGCGTTTCGGATTTCCTTTGTCGCCGCCCGGTACAGATTTCCCTGCGCTTGAGACCTTTAGGAAGCAGTGCCAACTCCCTTTACAGGCCAGCCGCAAGCGATGGTGTACATGCTGGCTGAGAAGATTGCAGAAGATATCTTGCTAGGGCTGTGAGTATTCTTCACTCAACCGACTCAAATATCCCCAGTCAACAGAACGTCCGGATCCATCTCCCAGCTTCCGCCAGCACTTGTCGAACGACTCGGCAGGTCGCTCACCCATGATCCATCGCTCCGTGGCCGTGAAAAGAGTGGACATGTAGTCGTGTGTGTACATGGGTATCTCCACCAATCGTCCCGACTCCGTGCGTTGCAGCTCATCGCTATAACAGTCGTCCTCGCGCCATTGCACATCCCGAAGGTTGCGCACCTCAACTCCCACGCCTCTAAGCGGTGGCGCCTCGGTGACGGGCTTAAGTATACTCCCTACGAGAGCCTCTTCGCCTCTGACGTGGCGGAGTACGCTACCAAAGTCCGTCCAAGCATAGTCGCGCTCGTTTCTGATATTCACTGTACGGCACCAGTGCGAATCGCCCAGGTCCCATCCTCCACTCTCGTCGCGGAATTCGAAAGTCAAGCTCTCGAGCTTCTTGTAGGTTCCCAACATCGCCATCAGCCGTCTCATCTTCTCCTGGAAGGCGGAGAGACGGTCGGTGTCATCGTACACATCATCACCATCGCTGTCGTCGACATGGTCAATGAAGACAACGACAGTCCTGGATTTATCGTAGCCCCCGCTCCTTGGTGGCAATCGAGCCCCCGGCGAGATCACGATGCGGAGTCCGTTGCAGTGCTTGCGAGCCCAGGCGTTGAGTTCCACACGAAGGCGCGGGTCTGCGGCCTTCGTGGTGGATAGCGTTTCCTCGTTGCGCTTAGTATAGCGACTGTCATAAGTCAGTATCCCGTCTTCTGGCAGGAGGTGCGTGTAGACCTCTTGCCGCAGTTCGAGCGGCAGGTGGAAGAAGGAAGCCATAGTCGCGGTGTAACCGGTGTTCGAGATCTGTCGTTTGACAGGCTTCAGTGCTGGTCTTTGCGCTCTGATTGCCTGGGTTTATTCCGTCCGTGTCGTTGTGTGGATGCTATGGTTGAAAAGAGATTGTTTGCATAAAAGAGTCAGCTTGTAAGGCGACGGCGCGCCGCAGTGAGTCAGATACACATTACGGTTCGCTGAAACCCAATCGCTCGACGGTCCAGTCATCATACACCTCTCGACCGATCCGCTCCCTCGGTACGGCGTCCCCTATGCAAGGGAAAAGGTGAAGCTTTTGTCCAATGAAGGTAGGAGGTACATGGACGCCGCCGCGTAGAAGACCCTGGTGGTGCAAACCCCCAGAGGCGTTCAACGATCCTGCGGCGTCGATGAGTCTTTTCAGGTAGCCAACAAAGCGTGTTCCAACAGTCTGAAGACAGCGGTCGGCCATATGGGAGTGCGCGTACTGATCGTATAGCAGGAATGACCCTGGCCAGACATGTTAAAACGATATGAGTCCTTGCAAAGCCAGACATGGGCCTTGACTGAACGAAGTCAACGAGCCTTCAGCAGTAACTTATCACTACAACGGCTACACTTCTCTTCGCGAGCTTAGGGTTCAAAAACGCCAATATCCATTTCCAAAGCGGTACGCCGCGCCCGCTATATCCCATTGAGAGCGATCCCTCGCTATGCTGCCGTCTGATAACGCCATAACCCCGAAGACAATACCGCCACCCCGAAGATGCGAGCCATGTAGTCCCATGCCCTCTATAGCACGTATACCGCCCACCAAAGCTAAACCACAAACGCCGTATCTTTACCTCCCTTCGCGCCAGGACTCCCCTCCACATCCACCACCACCACCCCCTCATCAACCCTCCTCCCCTCCGCATCATCCTCACTCCCCTCCTCCCCCGCCAAAGTAAAACAAACCTTCAACGCACTCCTCTTCCTCAAATGCCTCCTCGCCGTATCCAAGCTCGGCGCACTCATCGTCCGTCTCACAACTTCACACCCATTCGGGCAGCCAGGAGACATGCATTCCTACTGCATGTCATCCTCCGCCCTCTTAAGCGTAAAGTTAGGGACCTCATGGAACCATTCCGTCTCCTTGGCCCATCTGTAAGCCTTGAAATCCACGCCATAAGGCTTCGGTTCCAAGCAGTAGAGCATTCCTAAGGGAACGTCTAGGTCTGCTACCTCTTCGCGCTTGAGACCGCGGAAATAGGCGAGGAGGACGCGGGCGACGGAGCGGTGGCCGACGAGGAGGACGTGGTCGGTCATGCGCTCGAGTTCGACGATGACGGGACGGAGACGGTTGATTACGTCTAGGTAGCCTTCGCCTCCGGGGCCGGGGTAGCGGTACTGGAGTTTGTCGTTTTTGCGGGAGCGGAATTCATCGGGGTATTGGGTGGAGATGCAGTTGTACGTCAACCCTTCCATGACTCCTGCGTTCAGCTCGTCAAGCATACGCATCTGCTTGGTATCGTATTCTTCGTCGTTGAAGAATTGGGCTGTTTGGATGCTACGTTTGAGCATGGAAGTCCAGACGCAGAAGGGTTTGGGCTCGTACTCGTGGACTACGCCTTTGTCGTCCGTGGCTGTGGGAGTGCGGGTGCCGCTGGCATAGCCACCTGGAGTCTTGCCACCCGCCGGAAGCCCCTGTGGTGCACGCTCTGCTGTTGGCGAGTGAGGAATGTAGTGTGGGTTCGGAGGCGTAACGTCACCGGGCTGCGGCGGGAAGTGGGTATGCTTTGAATCCTCGATTTGCTTCAGATCCCACTCTTTGCGCTTCTGGTCCATGAACCGCGCAAGAGACCTCGCATACAACAAGCCCTCCTCCGCGAGCTCGCTGTCGCCGCCAATCTTGCCGGATACGTTGTCTTGGCTCAGACCGTGCCTCGTGATCCAGATCTGCCTCGGCGCCAAGTTGAAGTTGAGCAGGTAGTAATTCGCCTGCGCCATCAAGAAGCCCTTGATCTGATGCGAGATGATCTTCCGCCCGACATCGATCATCTGGATGTACGGCATGTTGTGCTCCTCCTCGTAATCGCCGAGTGAGACATACGCCTTCTCGTACACCTTCACACGCTTCCTGAAGTCCTCAAGCGCAACTTCAGGATCCATGTCCTTGTAGTCTGGCCCCTGCAACTTCAACCGCATATTCGACTCCAGCAAGTTAGCATCCACGCACTTGCTCTCCATGAACAGCACATTGAGATCTGGACCAGCACGCTCCCGTATCCGATCCATGACCATCTTTCTCCGCTCCATCGTGCTGTTGGTCGCATCCAGGATGCCGACACTGCCGTTCTGGTCGAGGATGTAGTCAAGAAGCTCGTCTAACGTCTCGCGGGCTACCTGTTCCCGGATCTGCGACGCCTTCTTGTTTTCTGGGTCGAAGAAGGCTGCGTTGTGCTCCTGCGCTGCCTCATCTTCTGGCCCTTGCGGCTCGTTATCGCCTGGTACGCCGCCTTTCTGCTCTCCTGGGCTCTTCGGTTCACCCATATCTGGCATGTTGATGTTACTAGCTCGTCTCGCATGCTCGGTGTGTCCGTTGATCTGGAGGGAGGGAGGTTGGGAGGCGGTGGAACTCGTAGGTGGTGTCGAAGGAGCTTCGAGCTTGGTCGCGCCGTTGAGGACGATCTGCGCCACGTTCGCAGGCTGGTCGCTCGGTTGCTCCGGCGATGTGCTCAAGGCGTGCTCGACCACGCCGTTGGGCTGCGCGGTCTGTATGCTGGGCCTCTTCTCCTCCCGCATCTGCTGGCTCTTCGTCCTTTCTAGCGCTGATTGCGGCCCTCCTGCTACCACTCGCCGCCTCGCACCCACGTTGAAGATCTTGGTGTCATGCTGCAGCCAATTCAGGTACCGCGCCAGCTTCTTCGTGATGTAGCTCTTGCCTCTCGCCGGCAAGCCAACCATGACAATGACCAGTTTCGCGCCCACATCTCTCTGCGCTATCCTGCCATCCGGCGAAACCTTGCTCTTCGTCAGACCCGGAATGTCCAGCGTCGTCGGTCGAATGCGCGGTGTGTTTGTGCCCGAGTTCTGCCTGATAGGCGGGCCGAGCGTCATCGGCCTGCTGCCCTCTTGCTGCGGGAAGTAGTCGCCTCTGATATCCGGGCTGCCAGGCGCAGTGGTCGCGGGTGTGTCATTCATGGCCATGCTTGCGCCGGTGACCTCAGGCAATGACCCGCTCATCGCCGCCGCCATTGAGCTGTGTCTGACCTGCGGCACTGGTCTGGGCTTCGCCGCAGCAGAGCCTTCGAAGTGCACCTGACTGATGCCATTCTGTGTTGCTGTGTTGTTCGAAAGTGTGCGGTCCAGCTCATTCCTCAGCTCGTCCACCTTCTGCTCCTCGCTCGACCGCCGCTCGTGGTCCACACCCAGATGCCCATCAGCACTGGTGCTGTTTGAAGCCATCTTGTTCAGCGCCGCCTTCTTCCCAAGAATGCTCTGCTGACTTTGTCTCCGCCGATACTGGCCGAGCTGCGAATTATCGGGCGTCACACATGAACACTTGCCGTTGTCGTGGTCTGCCGAGTTGTCCTCGACGTGTTCTGTTGTAGGTGGTTCGGTAGGAGGTGGTGAGAGTAGTACTGGAGGTGTGTCCGAGGTATCGCATGCTGGGATGGCGTGCGGCATTCCTACCCACAATAGTGGAGGGAGCTAGAAAGCAATTGTTTTCTGGCGTTGTGACGTTTTTTCGCGAAAGGGCCCGCAAACGTTATCTGATCCTGGAAGCTGTCGCTTGCTCTTGCGGTCTATGTGTTGGTCATCTTGAAGAAGCGGCGAAAGCGAAGCTTTCTACTTCTACTTCTCCTGGTGCTGGAATGTTCACGCGTAGCCGTGGTCAGAAGACAGTGCGCCGAAGATGACTCTTGGTTGATCCGAGCCACGGTTCAGGCTGATAAGTGCCGCCGTTGGCACGACGCTTTGAGTTTCTCGGAAGACAGAGCCGCACGCGGTTGATCTGCAACGCGGAAGTTAGAGTTGCTGACTGTACTCGGTGGATAGCCTTCGGTTGCCAGTGTAAAAGGTTTATACTCCTGGAGATGTTGGTGAATAGGTTGAACAAATGAATGGAGATATCGAAGTGACCTTCAATCACAGCCTTACCTTGCGGCCGCAATCGCTGTGCAGCTGACCTCGTCACGAAGTCGCAGCAAACGGCCAGCATCCAATCCGAAGCTCAACCTCCAGCATGCTTCCTCACCGGACCAGCCAACGATCAGAGCACCACCACTCATCATCACTTCGACTGCCATATCATTCAGCCGCCTCTGTGCGCCTGAGATCAATGCTGTGTTCAAGGCACACCGGCCCGGAGAGCAGCTTCAGCCAAAGATAGCCATCTCCAGCCGCAATCCTCTATCTCCGCAGTGCATGGACTGCACCCCATCGGACTCTGCCAGGTCTCACCCACACCGCCCCCTTTTTGTGTTTCTGGAGTAGGCCTGATATAATCTCCGCGTTGCCTTCTTGTGGGGAGTGTTGATGTCAGCATGGGAGCATGTCTCGCGTGGACTGCCTGATGCTGTAGGAGCAGCGTGCATGTTGAGAATTGCGCCTAGAGGAGCAGTAACCATGGCGCAATCTGTATTGCTACGGTGGAGTGAAGTTCTCAGGACCACCGTCGCAAAGGTCCATCCCTACACGAAGTTCTGTCTGCTAAGGCAGACTTTCAGAGCGACAAAGCTGCCAGTGGCTTCAGTCGACCGCAGAGCGCCTTCACTTCAGTGAGTCTAGAGTGACAGCACTACCGAAGCTGGCATGTGACCAGCGAGTAAGTACATATTTCTATATTGTCTCATTTACTTATCCGAGCAAGCAACAACAGTACATCAGCCGCCACCAGTACAAGTCTCTCCAACACATCCACAATGCGATCAAAGGCCATGACACCGACCAAACGGAGCCCGCAGCAGAGCGCAAAGGCAAGAGGCAAGACCTTCCCGTTTGAAAAGCTACCCGCTGAGCTCCGCAACAACATCTACGAACTCGCCGTAGTCTGCGAAACTCCCATCCGCATCCGCCGCCACAAAGGCGCCGGTCTCCGCACAGTAGGGCGCAAAGAAGTGGACAAGACGGACATATTCAGGGGAGAGGTTCTGGTGAAGCAGCACGGCAAGCGAGCCGGTAATCTAAACCGCTGGGAGTCGGTACGCCGCGCGACCGGTGTCGCCTTCGTCTTCGCCAACAAAGCCACCTACAGCGAGGCGATGCCGATTCTCTATGGTCAGAACACGTTTCTCCTCGAGTCCGACGCGGCTCTCAAGGGTCTCATGATACGAGCCAATGCCGGTGCTCCCTTGATCCGGCACCTCAGGTTTCAAACGTACAACAACTCTTGCACTGATGTCAGCCGCGCTACGAGCCCGCTCAAGCACGCCACCGGCTTGTGCCAAATCGACTGGGCTGTTCACTGCCTGCGCTTTGAAGGGCACCACCATCCTGGCGACATTTCTGGGCTTCTCGCTTTGCAGGTCAAGAACGGCGTTAGGACATTCGTGGATTCGGGTGAAACGGCAGAGGGTCGTCGCGCGAAATTCGACAAGATCCACTTCGTAGACAACAACACCATACCCAACGGCCATCATATGGACGAACTGGCGACCAGCGAGAACTTGGAGAAAGTTCGAGCCGCGGTGGAGAGCAGGCTCATCTTGGAGGGGAAGCTACAGCCTCTAAACAAAGCATAGGGCTGGGTCGAGAGGTGGCAAGAATCGGATGGTCATCGCGAAGGGGTGTGAGAGAAGACAGTTGAGTTGCCAGTTTCGTCACTTGCAATTCTCATGAAAGCGGAGATTCTCATTTGGTGGGAGATAGCTCACTCACAAGACATGGTTCACTTTACTCACTATCTGCCGTGCTAACTACGTCATTTGGGTAGCCACAAAGTCTCACATGACTGTCCAGTTCCTCATCATGTCTTTAGATTACCATGCACAGTCTATTCCTTGACGACACCTTCCCCTCCCATGATTACCCATACCATGGCACCAGCGGCAAGCAAAGCGACGGACTCCGCCATGGCGCAGACCAACCCGGACGACCGCGACAAGATATTCCCGTTCGAGAAGCTGCCACCTGAGCTTCGGAACAAGATCTACGAAGAGCACCTGGTCTACTCAGGAAAAGTCAAGTTGTCTAAATGGACCAGCTCAGCAGTCTTCTCCGAGGTCTACTGCCACTCAAACAGCGGCCGCATTGGCACACAATCCTTGCTTGGCCACCGCGGAGCGAGCATCCTTCGTATCAATAAGCTCATACACAACGAGACCGCGCCGATACTGTACGGGGCCAACAGCTTCTACTTCGACTCATTGCTCAAAGTCGAGGCGTTCGTAAAGCAGATCGGGACACACGCCAGACTCTTGCGTGACATTGGACTCTCGAATTGGAACCCTCACCATACGCACAAATCTATGGAGCCGCTCGCAGAGGCTGATGGTCTTGTGCGCTTCCAGGTGCCCCTGATTCGCGTCTGGTGTGATCCGATTGACGAGGTGCTTGACTGGGTGGAGGAAAGCCTGGAGGCTTTCGTGTTACTGGGGACAACACAGTCTGAGCGTCGTCGCCGGTTGAACAGCATCAGCTTCTTCTCCGCCGCGGTTGGACCGGGTGTCATACTACAGGAATCGGCTCAGGTTCCGCATGTTCGGACGGTTGGTGAGGCACTCGGGAAGGCGAAGACATTACTGGAGGAGCGTCTCGTCGAGAGCGGTGTGCTCAAGCCGGAGGAGAGAACGGAGTAGGTTGACGGACGTCAAGGCAATAGGTCTTCAGGCGTAACCGCCAGTCCACGGCGAAGCGAGCGGGCAGGAGGATCACTGGGATAAGCTTGCTTGGAAGCCAGAGATGTTTTGGGAGTAAGTAGCCTTCACTCCAGGTCAGCTCACATTAAGATCTTCATGTGACAACGTCGTCATCGTTCACGCACACGTTAGTCATTGTCTTTCTTCCTTTCCTTCTCTACCCACCTTATATACACATATGGCACCATTCAGACTGCACAAGACGTAGACAGCGACTACATCAGACTATCCGAGAGGGTCAGCGCCGCCACCGACACACATTCCCAACATGTCCGCCAGTTCCATGACTACACACGGCGAACGCCAAGAGGTCGAAGACTCCTTTTCGTTCGAGAAGCTACCGGCCGAGCTCCGCAACGAGGTCTACGGATATTCGCTCCTCTCGGGTGAGAATGTCTACATCAAGTATAAGTATGGCCGAGCCAGTCGGGAACTCGAAGCTTCAAGAACATCGACTATCACGACACGCTTCTTGCCAGCAGACGGTGCAACAATTATGCGAGTCAGCAAGACCATCTGCGCTGAGGCTCTGCCCATCCTCTATGCAGAGCGAACGTTCTTCTTCGAAAGCGCTCGATGCTTCAAGCAATTCGCATCTACGGCTGTGGCAGGGATGCAGCACATTCGCCGTTTGAGCTTTGCGAACACCGCTCCGAAACCCGCCAAAGCCACCAAGCAGATGAGCCGTCTTCGACGCCTAGAGCTTGCTGTCTGGGACGACGGCACGACAGAAGCACGTTCGCAGGGCTTGTTCAACTCCGTAAGAGCTTTCGTGGCTGTCGGTAGCTCGGCTGTCGAGCGACGCAAGCGGTTCGATATGATCAAGTTCGTCGTGCAAATGGCGACAGGGACACCCGCCTCAGGCTGGAGGTTTCTAGACCCCAAGTCTGCAGAAGCTGCAGAGGCTGGAGAATCACTCAGAGCTGATCTGGAGGAGAAGTTGATCCGCGCAGGCAAGCTCGCGGCTGCGTCGAGGACTTGACAGGGTGCGAAGGAGAGCAGAGTATTCGAGCATATTGGGGTGGTTGCGGAGGGCAGTACTGCTATCAGCATCGGAGGTTCAGGGCCATGTTTCATTTTATGGCGGTCCTGAAGAGTCTGCGCGGAGACGGTCAGTGCTTCAGCTGGGCAGACGAAGACGGTGAGATAGCACCCAACAAAAGCAGTGATTGTTGTCCCTCACTATAAATCTCACATTGTGCCCTCGACGTCATACTTCACTTCCGCTAATGCACGCTCGCTGTCACATGCGCCGTCCCCGTGACCTCTCAAGGCAGCAAGCTTGCGTCATCTTCTCCTCCAGCGAGCATAAAGAGTCTTCTACTTCCATTTTTCCAATCCCACACCATCTCAAACCACTAGCTGCGCCCTACTGGTGCCGGCATGTCACTCGCGATGGATCCAGCAGAATTCGGCAAGAAGGCTGCAGACCTAGTCTTTCAGAGCTTCGGGCAAGCCAGCGCACATGGCGGAGTCATCGACCACTCGAAACTCGGAACGGAGCTCATGAGGCTGGTCGCGCACCCAGAGGCGGCGTCCACCTCCGCTCGCCGTCAAACCACCCTCGACTTCCAGGACCTCCCACCAGAGATCCGCAACGAGATCTACGGCCTTGCGTTGACCGACGACGACGCCGTTGAGATCAGCCGCCACACTCCGAAAGGTCACTTCGCAAACGCATTGATTCGCACATGGGAGAGGGACCAAGAGGCAGGCATCGACCGACCAAAACCTCGCAGCTTCATAGAGGTGAAGATGGTGACTCCAGATAAGAGATCTACGCACCAATCCACCTTCGGAAGACGTCACACGGTCGCCATCCTGGCCGTCAACAAGACCATCTACGCCGAGGCCCGTCCAGTCCTCTACGGAAGCAACAGATTCGTCTTCGCGACCGCCGCCGCTTTCAAGCTCTTCGCCAGGGAGTTCGGCAAGAATTGTGCCCTCTTACGCGACGTCGAGATCCAGAAATACGTCCTCGGAAGCCAGAACAACGGTATGCTGAAGCACCTTCAGCCTGCGGCCGACTTCCGGCGTCTGCATCTTGACGTTATCATAGCCAGTTTTTCAGACTACGACGTTGCGACATTCGAGGCCATCAGGCCGTTCCTCTACAGCTCTACACCGGTGACATGCGAATGCGGATCGGAAGACCAATGGTGTGACTGCACGAAGCGTGTCTCTAGGCGGCGCTTCGAGGCGGTCAGCTTCTCTGACAGGTCCAGGTACAGATTAGGAGGACTGAGTGGTGGGACTACAAAAGGGATCGATTTCAAGAAGCAGGTTCGTACGACGTGGGAGGCGAGGGAGGCGTCGGAAATCAAAGAGCTCGGGCGGCCGGCAGCGAGCTGAATTGTGTTCGGTCTATGATCTGCGGCTTCTGGCCCGCATCTCGCAATCGCGACCGGCGGAGTGGTATAGCGACGGCGATTACCATTAGAGTTCGAAAGTGCAGGATTGGGGATCCGCAACGAACGAGCGCTCAGCTGCATAGAGTAATCTTTCGTTCGGCTGATGGCAGCGCACGCTGGCTGTATCTAGCTTAAAACGAAGATCAGCATCCGAACATGTCACTTTGAGAGCCACAATCGCCTTGCCGTGAAACCCGCAAGAAGGACGTTTTGCATCACTTACAGTGGTGACCCAGATTAGTCCGAAGGCCAACCCACCGTCGAACGTCTCATGGAACTCGAAGTACGTCTTGCGTGAACGGTCTTTCGACTTCAACATGCGTCGATTATGCATCAAAGTAACTGTTTGTCGCCGCGACACCTGAAATACGCCGGATCATTCACTGTTATCCCGGGTCGAATCGTCTTGGATCCGGGTGAGGCACAACTATTCGCCTGTTGCGGCTCCATTGCTGCGGAAGGTAGTCCGGCCATCAACTCGGCGTCGTGTGAGAGTGGTAGCGCATTCAGCCTGCCAAGTTCGTAGACATTGGACTTTCTGCGCGACCCCTCGGACCTTCTGGCGCTCATCTGGGTGAGATGGTGGATCTCCTGAAGAATGGCGAGTTCATCGCGCAATTTCGGTCCTGACTATGCTACATAGCGCCGCATTCATATGCCATCATATCGATTGATGTAGCCGTTTTCGTGTCTTGCCTGAATTAGAAAGAGAACGGACAGGGGCGATTGTTTGCTCATGGGCGGCAAGAATCCATGAGCCAAGCGGCCGTATTGTGAATGTGCACTACCCTTTGTTCGAATTGACGCAATGTTTATTATGCCATCTCATTATGAAAGTAGTGTTGACAAGCCGGTTGGCCATTTTGGAGGTTCCGCCAAAACTACAAGATATTAGGCATTAAGGCATTAACTGTTAGGGTCTTAATAGCTTACCGGCCCTTAAGTAGTCAAGTTGTCGTCTTATTAAGTATTATGTCTTTAAGCCTTTTAATTACTAATACTATACTATATAGTGTCCCTAATACTATACCTAACTATAGCGTATATATCGCGCGAACTATAGGCCTTACGATTGTCGATTCTACTATATTGTTACTACCGGTATAAGTATATTACGGTCCTTAGTAGCGCTTAGAGTATAGTCGTAAGATATTAAGGAGTAAGGACTACTATAGTATAATAGTACGCTCCTACTAAGGGTAGTAAGGTTAGGAATAGTAGGAGACTAGGTATAAGGATAACGCGCTCTATATAGCGCTTAAGGCGGATTACGTAAGGGATATTATATAGCGCTTAGTAAGCTTGTAGCGCTTAAGCGTAAGGCGAGTAGACTAGTATTATAAGGCTCTCGTAATTATCGAGTTAAGGAGGCTAGTACTATAAAGCTAAGAGACGAGATTAAGGAGTAGGCTAGTATTATAGATTAAGACTAGGAACGTATATACGAGTATATCGAAGGTAACGATAAAGCTATAATAGTAGTATAGAATTAGTAAGGTTAAGTAGGTAAAACGCGAATATAACGCTAACTACTAATAGATTCCTAGTATATTATATTAAGCTTAATAAGTAGCGTATAGCCGCAATCCCTTAAGTAGCTAATAATACTAGTATTCTATCCTTCGTCTTATAAGGGACGAACTTACTATACTCGTCTCGACTAGTAGTCTTTACTCGCTTACTACTACGAGCGCGACCTTTTTTCTTCGCTAGACGACTACTATTAGCCTCGTACTACGTATTACCGCGTTCTTTAAGAGGTATACCCTCTTTACTATTACTAGCGGTATAATTACTATTACTAGTAGTACTTTCGCTCTTATCGTCGGTAACGCCGTAAAGATCCTTAGCTATAGTACGCTTCTACGCCGAGTCCTTAGAGCTTACGTAGTTAGCGATACGTAGTAGTAAAGGAGTTAGAACCTTAGTCGGAGTCTTAGTCTTAGTAGGTATATCGCTAGTAAGGTCCGTATAGTCTAGCGTAGAGCCTTTATTCTAAAGTAGCGTATTAGCGGACTAATAATAGAATAGTTAGAGTATACGTACTAGAGTAATCTTCTTAGGCTTAATCTAGCCTAGCGTTAAGAGATCGTCGTCGGATTCGCCTTCTCCGATAAATAGCGTACGTTAGCTTTTACTACTTAAGGTACTACCTTAACCGGCTCCTTAAGGAGTACGGACCTAGCTATAGCCTACTTAAGGGGTACGTTTATTACTACCTATAGAAGAGTTAGTAAAGGATAGAGCTTTAAGGAGCGTAATA